>RJWT010000906.1:6058-55708 GCA_004365215.1 Cuniculus paca
CATTCATTGTATTTTTTTTAAAATCACATCTCATAAAGAAAAATATGAAAGAAGACTTCTAGAACTGCTTCAAAAAATGGCAAGAACAATGGGATAAGTATGTTTGAAGTGAGGGCGAATATTTTGGGAGGGATTCATGCTAATATGTCTTTTACTATATAATACATTTTTTAAAAAATCTTTAAATGTTCACCATGTATTTTGATCACACCTGATTGGATCCTGAAATAGAGATGAATGACTTCATTTATCTTAACTGTAGCTCTTTACTTGAATGAGGTGAATTCTAAGTTTTTCTTGTCTCCTTTTCTGACAAATTCTATAGAAAGTTTTTTAAAAAATTGTTTTAAGGTACTTCACTTTGTCATTAGATCTGAGGTACTTCGAATTTTATTTGTATCTATTTTATCTCAACAGTGTACTGTTAGCTCGTGGAGGCATGATACTTACCAGTGGATGAGTCCACTGATGTCTTTATAGCTAAATGCGATGTTGGGAGATAAAGCCTGGTTGGAGGAGGTAGGTCACTGGGGGTGTGGCCTGGAACAGTCTATCTCCCTCCTCCTCACTTGATCTCTCTCTCTCCCTCTGTCTCCCTCTCTCTCTCTGCTTCCTGCTTGACCTGTCATGAGCTCTTTCTCTTCTTCCATGCTGCCTTGCCTTGGAACCAACCAAATAAAGACTGAAACCTCTACAGACTGTGAGCTAAAATAAACTTCTCCTCCTTTTTGTTATTGGGTGTTGTGTCCCAGCAATTGAAAAAAATGATAACTAAGTCATACATGTAGATTTTTATGACCTGAAAAAATCTCTGAGATGATCCAATAAGTCAATAGTTTGTTTTAGAGATGAGGAAAGGGATGCTATGGTGCTTGGTCAGGTCATAAAGCTATACAAGACTGAAATTGCCAGTTTTGTGAGTCAAAAAAATGCAATATCGGCAGCTTCATAACAGCAACGCTTGCTGATAGGTTAACCAAAATCTCAGAAGCCTCCTGTTTTAGTTCACCTTTTTATGTGATAAAAAAATACCTGAGACTAGATTCTTTATAAAGGAAAGAGGTTTCATTAGCTCATAGTTCTAGAAGTGGAAAAGCCAAGATTGGGCAGCCCAATCTGTTCAGGCTCTGGTGTAAACCTCCTTGGCCTCTTTCCAGCATGGCGCTGGTCTCAGGGTGAGGGCTCATGTGTGAGGGGTAGATCACACAGGGGCCAGGCTTATTCTTTTTATCACAATAGATTATTGGGGAAAAAAAAACAGTATAAATCACAAGAAAAGAACAAGACCTCTAGACAAACAGGATTGTTTGAAAATAAATTTTAAAATTTTCAGGATGAAAATATAGAAATACAGTCATGGGGAAATGACTAATGTAGGTGAGCTAGTGTGTGACTTTCCAGATAAACTTTCCAAAGTGGGGAAAATATCTTCAGAGCAGGTGATTTTCTTAGTTACACTGTAATCCATGTCTAAGATAATAACTTTCCCTGAGCTCTACTCCGGCTCTGGTGTAGGACAGGGAACCAGTAAGGCTTTTGCTTCTAGTCATTGCTAACGCACAATTTCTGTGTTTTCCCAAGGATGTGTTCTTCTCTGGGGTTCTGTTATATTTTATGAGATGGCAATAGGTACTCGAGATCATGGAAGGCTTTAATTCCTGCCAGCCCGAATTTCCGAAATCAGAGGGGGTCCAGAAGTCTGAGTCTCGAGCTGTGTGCCTCTCTCAGGAAACCAGATATTCTTATCTGTACAGACAGCAGCCTGGCCTCTTTTTGTCTGCAACGAAATAATGAAAACAAAAGAGCTCATCAGGGGAAATGCATTGGACCCATTTCCTATTTGTTCGAATTAGAATTTATATTAATTTTACAACACAAAAATTAAACATCGTTCCTGATGAATAACTTTCATTTGTGCATGCCCCATGGAAAAATATGTATGTAAATTAAGGGATGCGATTGCTGCAACAGCTCGCAAAAACACCACCAATGCCAAAGCTAAACAGATACAGGTAGAGTTACTGAAAATACTTGTAAATATGACGGCCTATTCCTCCCAAGCTGGACTTTTGTTAGCAAACAAGGCTTTGGCATACCGTAACAATTGTGTGGCATTTATTTCAGCGAGAGCACTAACCACATAAATTTCTACCTTTAAAAAATACTTTTTTTTTTTTTTTTTTTTGCGGCACCGGGGATTGAACTCATGACCTTGCACTTGCCAGGCAGGCACTTAGGCCGCTGAGCTAGATCCCCAGCCTTAAAAAATACTTTTAAGTGTTTATTTCTGGTTCTCCCTTGCTCATCTAAAATATAACGCAGCCTCCAGAAAGTATACCTTAGACGCTATGAGTATAGAAACGAACCTTCCAGCAACTGCAGCTCAGTCCCATTTGATTTCAAGTTAGCTCAGAGCTGCAGAGAGCTTGGTCACACTCTTCTGGAAATAACATCCCTGCTGTGAACAGGAGCCACTTCTGCTAGAAGCTAACCCCGCCTGGAATTAGGAGTCTGAATTCTCATTCGAAAGTCATACAGGTAGGAACAGGACAAGAACAGAACCAGTCCCTGAGGAATTCCTTGCCTTTTCTAACAATGTGTCCCTGACTGCAGGAAGATTCGGCTGGTGAAACTAGTGGATCTGGCAGCGCTGTATCATAGTTAAATGTCATGGAAATCAGGAAGTACAGTCACTCTGCCCCGAGTCAAAGGGACTGTATGATAACTGCGGAAATTAGCATGTGTGTGAATCCAGTGAAACAAACAGAATGTGGAGTTCGGATGCTAAATTCTAGGTCAAAATAAGATGATGCCATCTCTTTCAGAGATGTTCTGCAAACTACCAAGTCAGGACAAAATCTGAAACCACACCCCTGTCACCTCCTATCTAGTGTGTCAATCTTTTAGGATCAGAATTTGTGTCCCTAGTATCCTATTCAAGTCCTGGAGACAAGCCAAACTTTCCTCTCCCCGCTTTCCCTCTCTATCCCCTGCTTTTTTGGATGTGTGTGGCATTTGGATTTAACCCAGGGAACCCTGGGCTACAACCCCAGCCATTTTTATTTTTCTTTTGAGGCAAGTTTTCACTATGTAGCCAGCCTGGCCTCAAATTTGTGATCCTCTTGCCTCGTCCTCCTGAACAGTTAAGAATAGAGAGATGCATCTCCATACCTGGCAGTTCTTTTTTTTTTTAATTTTAAAGAGAACAAAACAAAACAAAACAAAACAAAACAAAACAAAACAAAACAAAACAGAATAGAGTAAAACACAGCATAGCATTTCAGAACACTGCAAGCAATACAGGTCTTCAAAACATAACAACAGGAGACTAACAATGGCTACCCTAGTGTCTCTATACCTGGCAGTTCTTTATGAAGGAATGCAAATATCCAGACTTTCCACCGTGACTTGTGGCTGGAGATGGGTCACAGAACATCTGGGGTTTACATCTGGGGTTTTCCCTTCAAATGTCCCAGATGGTAACAAAGGCAAATGAAATCAGCAATCCTACCAGTGTGATATTTATTCTAAAGAAATGGTAACTTTGAAAATAAATCATGCTGCACCTCAAAAAATTAATGCAAAATTTGCCTTTTAAGTCATAGGGTAGCCCCAAGAGTTATAGCAGGGCGAGGATGTTTTAATGCCAGCTGTAGCTCTAGTAGTGCTTGTCTTGCAGCATTTTATATCTTTCCTCGTCTCATCAGGAGGAAACCGACATGGCAGGTTGAGATGTGAGCTAAAGTTTTGGCTGACTCAAGGTGGTAATGCATGGTACCAGAACTCACTGACATGAACAGAGAACTACCTAAATAAATTAAAGAAACACTTTCTTTTTTAAAAGAGAAAAATGCTGAAAACAGTAAAGAAGAGGGAGAGGAAACGCTTCAACACCGAGTCTCCTTTTGGGCAGATTTCCCTCTTCCCCATCCCCCGTTGTATGCAAGTTGCCTCCCTCAATTAGGATCACTGGAATCGCCAAGGCAGGTCCTTGACCAGCTTATTTGTTGAGTACCTGTCAGGTAAAAAAATAGATACTCAGGGCTATGCCGTTATTACAATTAAGGGATCTGTTACAGCAAGGATGCCTTCTGATTACTCCAGTACGCAGGAGATTTGTCAGCGACACAAGAGGAGCTCTGAATCAACGCTACCCCTGTACCACCAGCAAGGAGATACATCTTCAACTCTACAACAGACACTGTAAACGCTTGCAGGAGTCTCTGGGAAGAAAGCGAATTTAGCGAGCAAGAGAGAAAGATCAGAAAGTCAACCCTCAAGAAACAAACTACTTTGTTTAAGATAATTAAAAAATATTGATTAGAACATGCTAGGTACCACTTTTCAAGTTCAGCATTTACTCCCTAAAGCAAAAAATAAATAAAATTTTATCATTATCTATTGTGATTTAATGACCAGTTCTTTTTCTGTACAAGCAAAAATCAGTTTTGTTTAGGAATTCAGCTCTGCTGCCTCAGTGGGCCTATTAGAGAATGCTTCCTTCTATCTCACTAGAAAAAATATACTCATATGAACAAGGCTTCCTGGTGCTCAAATATTTCAGTATTCAAAGAAAATGGTTTATTTGTCTAAATTTAAAATAACAAAAATAATTTCAGAGAGAATGGTTTTGGAGACTCAATGACCAAAGAATATCAGGCCTGGGATCTCAAATATCTAGAGAAACCTCATGGTGGCAAAAGGGCTGCTGACATTCCACATGTAATATTTTCACATGTCAGCATCAAAGACCAAGTGAAATAGAGTTTCGTTTTGATTGTCTTTTTTTTGTTTTTTGCTTTAGAAGTGCACTTTGTCTATATTCCCAATAGGTGGAATGGGATCACTTCCATGCCTAGCTTCAAGAAAGGCAAGGACTAGAAACAACTGGTCTTGTTTAATCTCTGTGTTAAATTTCCTGATTTACATTCTCAAGAGTACTTACTGCCTTTGGTAGGCAGAATTATGGTCCCCCAATAAGCACATGTTTGAATTCCTGTGAATATGTTACCTCACCTTGCTGAAGAGGCTTCACAGATATGATTAACCTAGGGATCTTGAGATGAGGACATTATTTTAGATTGTCTGGGTGGGTGGGTCCAGTGCAATCATGAGAGTACTTTACAAAGGGAAGCAGGAGAGTCCAGGTCTGGCGATCTGATGTTGAGAACAGATATGGTTGTTAGTCATGATGTGTCAACTTGAATGGAGTAAGAATCACCTAATAGATGAGTAAAGCAGAGTTCTGTTCATATCTGTGGATGATTGACATGTAGGCCAGCCAACTGAAAGGGGATGCCCCACCCCAGACATGAGTGACACGAACTGATAGGCTTATAACCTAGATGGAATAATAAGGGAAAGAAAAAGGAAGTGTGTTCATTTTGAAGAGCTCCAGTCTTTGCCATGTACAGACATTGGTCTCCATTTTCTTCAGCCTTCCAGGGTAGACTTATACAACAACTCTCCAGGCAGCTTTCAGGCCTTCACCTTTGGATTGGCACTGTATCCTTGATCTTTCTCATCTGCAGCTGCCAGCTTCTCTGTTTCTGTAGAGACCCCTCATACAGCAAAGGTACCAGTGATGTGATTGCTGGCTTAGACAAAGGAAAGAGACCTCCAGCCAAGGAACATCAGCAGCCTGGAACAGCCACAAAGGCAAGGAAATGGATTCTCACTTAGAACCTCCAGAAGGAACACAGCCTTGTCAATACCCCCAGTGGGGTGCATTTTGGAATTTTGCCATCAAAAATTGTACAGTAATACGTTTGTGCTGCTGCAAATCACCAAGACTATGGCACTTGGGTATGGTAGCCATATGAAATGAATACAACAGCATCTAAAATATTTCATTTGTTTTCCTGTCATATGTGTTCAATGGCTAGACCGTGAGTACTAGAGAATGTTAGTAACACCACTTACGAATGTCTCAACTTTTTTTTCCATGGTGTCCATGATGGTTTGGACATGACTTGTCATAGAACAGGCTCTCCACAAATCCTCACTCTGTGGATGTGGTGGCGGGAGACAGGCTGAGTAGTTTACCAGGAGGTCTCCTGGGTCCCTCATTAGTCTGTTAGGTTGCATTAGGATCGCATTAAAATTTAAGAACCACCACTTCACAGGGCAGGCTGAATTAATTAATTTATTTGTCAAAAGAAAAGATTCCATAACAGGTTTATGCCAAATAGCCAAAAACTAGAGTCAACCCAAATACCCAGCAGCAGGAGACCAACTCAACAAACACATTATGACCCTGCACCAGACTATCACACAGCAATTTAAAAAGACCAAATTATTGACATGTGTAACAGCATGGGTGAATCCCAAAAAATAATCCTGAGCAAGAGCAAACACCAAAGAGAGCCTACAGCATGACCTCCCTTAGGAAAGTTCTGTTTTATTTTTGCATGAATTCCTTTTCTTTATTTTCCTTTATTTTAAGTTTTAAAACAAAAAAAGAAAAAAAAGTAAAAACGATGATATAGAATTTCAAAACAATATTAGGGGATTAGCAAAGGTCAGCATGTTGTGTATTGTGTTTGACATAGTTGGTCAGACTAGCACACATATATATGAAAAAATGATCAAACAATGAGAGCACAAAGTGTTCTTTTTGTTGGACTAACAGAGATTAGTAGTATAATTATCTATCTTGTATATATAAATTTTTTTTGTACCAGGAATCGAACTCAGGACCTTGTGCTTGCCAGGCAGGCGCTTGTGTGGCTGAGCTATATCCCCGACAGCCTGAATGAATCTAACATCTTCATAATTATCATCTTCTAAGTATGTAGGCGAAGTTAACTTCTCAGTTTCTTCTTGTTTAGAGTAAACATTATGTTACTGTTGTACAATCTTTCAGTCACTGTGTTCACAGCTGTGGTCTCGTAAGGGGATGTCACCATGTCCCCATCATGGCCATCTTAGCTTGTATGTTCCATGTTCGCACGATGATAAAATCACTTAGTGGTGCCCTTCTCAAAAGTCCCCCCTGGTTGTAAATGATGCATGACTATATTTCAGACATGAAAGAGAATTGCCACAGTGATCGATCCTCTAAAGGGGAGAGTTTTGAAATTTGCAGACAATGAGAAGGCAGTAATACAGACAGACTTTAAGGACCACAAGGAAATATGGAATAATCTTATTTTCAAATGCTTTCTTATCAGTAACATCCATGTCTGTCTTGCTTAGAGAGTTTTGGTGGTGTGCATTGGTCTTACTGGCTCACTTCCATTCTGAGTCTTACAGATAGCTGTGTAAAGAGACAGCCTCCTTTGAAAAGCCCTGTTGAACTTGAACGCTCCTTTGGTGGAGCTATGCTTGTAAACACGGTGCTAAGTTCCTTCTTCGGGAGTAGATTCTGGATGTTTTGTGAAACTTTGAATGACTGTGTGCCTTCAAATGAGAACCAAGAAAACACATCTCACAGCTGAACACAACAAAACTTCAGGAAATCCCCCTGAAGAGCAATCTTCTTTGCAGGCAAGGTCTCTCTCTTTCTCCTCTTGGTTTATTTTACTGGTCCTCTTCCACTGGAGTTTGGCAGATGTTAGCCCAAAGCCTTTGATTTAGATAGAGCTTTCATTGCTGTGACACACAGCCACTTTGAACACTCATTGCTTCAATATGTTGCCTTGCTTAAAATAATGCTATTGTTTTATTTTTTACTGTGCTGTCACAGTATGGATCCTTCATAGCCTTCAGCAACATTGCAGTTTTTATTTTTATTTGCGAACTTGATGGGCTCTGTCGTTGTGTGGACTGGTTTCTACCTCTTCCCTCTCATCCTTCCCATGGCCTTTTCTGCTGGGGTAATTGAGCTGTTTTGCTTTGCTCTGCCAACTCCAGCCCTGTGGAAAGTGGCATCTTGGTGCAAGCTGTGTTCGGGAGCAGAGACGAGCACAGCCCCGCTCAGCTTGTGCCTGGCTGACCAGATGTCCTGGAGGAAGGTGTAACCCAGCCTTTGTTCTTATTAGGGGCATCAGGACTGTGTGGAGTGGGCACACCCACAGGGGACACCTGGTCAATGTTAGAGCAACAGCACGTCCCCATGCAGAAAGAAAATGGAGCTGGTTCTGGGACAGGAGCCGGATTTCTGCAATAAGCTACCCAGGAAACCACGTGGGCTGCATTCAGCAGGGTCGTTTGCACAGTGCCTGGCAACATGTGCTTTGTTCCTGTGACACTGTCATCTGTTGTGAGCACGCCAGTGAGGCCTGCTCATGAGTTTTGGAAATGTATCCTAGACTGTGACCCCTGGAATAATTTCATTATCTTCATATTTCATTACAGAGAGGTTCAGTGGAAGACTGGGCTCCAGGACAACTGAGATAGCACTTCCCTTTGGGGTTTTAATTAGCTTAGATGTGATTTATGAGGATGTACTAAAAAGTTCATCCATAAACAATGCCACAATTGAACTAAGCAAAGAGCCATGTTAAACCGTCTGTGTCTAATGCCAAGCTGACATATTTGCAGCATTTCAGTTTTCATTATGCTTTAAAAAAACAAACCGATAACAAAAGAGCAAAACCAGAACAAAAACCGTATCAGACCCCACAGTTGCATAAATGACAGGCAAGACAAATGAATGTCACAGCTTTACCTTGGATTAAGTAAGAATATGCGAGAATTATTTGGGAGTAGAATGAATTTGGGATTCCAAACAATGAGCTTATGTCTGGATTTCCCTTAACTCGATTTTCTCCCTTGCTATGTGCCATGGGTTGAAATGTACTCCACTTCCAACTCATAAGTCCAAGTCCTAACCACCCAGTTATGATCAGATGCTGCACAACAAAGAGACACTACCAAGGAGACACATCCTACCGGGCTACGCCTCTGGTGACCTGCAGCCACCAGGCTCCACCTTCTTCCAGCACGTCTAGCATACTCAGTGTAACACCCCCTGATCTAATCACTGTCCAAACTCATGAGGCTTTTTGGGGACATCCCAAAGCTAAACCATAATGTAGGCACTAACAATGCTTTTTAAAAGAAAAGTAAAACTCACCTGCACCCCCACCCCCACCCCTGCACCAGACAAAAAGGTTGGGCTGCAAAGTGTCAAGTCTCAGAAATAGAGAATGGCATGTCCCTACACTTGTCTATGTAGCTAATGGCTGGATCCAGTTTTTTTTGTTTGTTTGTTTTTGTTTTTTTCCTGGCTTCTATTGTTGAAAACCAGCTGCTTTCCTGCCACTCCTTTGAAGGCAATCTTTTTTTTCTCTCTATCTTTTTTAAGATTTTCAAATTTTATTACGACCAGTTTTTGCATTTTTGTTTAGACATTCTCCTTGAGCCTCACATGATTTCTTGAATTTGTAGATTGGTATCTTTTTATGTTCTGAAAGAAAATTCTTTATCACTTTATTCTCCATTTCTGTTTGGTTCACTTAAAGTGTGTGAGGACTCTTTTTATGGCATCCTGTTCCATTTTGTCACTTTAAGCATAATCAACAAGTCTGTCTTAGCTTCAGTGTGTGATCATTTCAGTGCACAAAATTTTGGCAAGTCTAGTTTTCGATCTTTCTAATTCTCCGCATGGTGCCTGGTTTCCTTGTAAGCTTACTTATTTTTCTCTTGCTTGGAAAATGTGCTTTTCCTTGGGAAATTATTTTGAGAATTCTCTAAGACCTGAGAGGGAGGCATGTTCTATGAGAGGAATAGAAAGTGTTTTTTTTTTTTTTGGCAAGATCTCTCTGGGCCAAGTGTTGCTTCACGAAATGCTTGTAACCTTTTTGCAACACACATGGAAACTGAGAGTGACATTTGGAAATTTTTATAGTGACTTGGCTTTCTTTGCTACATCATCAATGTGCAATGTTTACCTGTCTTTGTATCCTGTTTGAGCAATTCATTTTACTGTATTTTTAGCAAAATTTGAGACTTTCTGTGGATCGAAAATGAAACAAATAGTTCAGCTGCTCACTACAGATAATTTTAGAGGTATGTTTTGAGCTAAATCGGTAGGTTAGCATACTTTAGAATTCCCAGGTGGGAATGTGATGTGATTATTGGTTAAGAATTCATATGTGCATCAGATTATATATAACTTTTTAATGTGTTGTTTTGTTGGTTTTCTCCCGTCTCAGGAAAGTATCTTTATAACTCCTTACTGTGGGGTTTGGTTTGAGTTTATTTTGCCTCAAACTTACACTGAGCATTTAGTGCTTTGGTGTCCTCACTTTGAGGTAGGAGGCCCCGATGTTAGTTTTCCGACTCTGACTAAGACCTGAGTTTTGTTGTCTGTCTCCTGAACCCTATTAGGAATGAGAAACTGAATTCACCAAATGCCCCAGAGAAAAATGCTGTTGGTGTTCTACCATCCTTCCTTGACTCTCGGCTTCCCTTTGATGTTGGCCTGATAAATTCACATTGCCTTGTCATCTTTGGGTATTAAAATACACACACAGCCGTGTGGAAGATGTTCGATGAGGCCAAAGGACTCACTCAGGCTCACGCATGAGGGTGACAGAATGCAACTCACGCAGCCCCGCTAAGCACTCCCTTGGGGCTCTTCCTACTGCCCTGACCTGTGAAGGAACTTTCTGGTCCCCCTATGGATGTGCATCACTCACCTGACATTTAATTTAATTCAGATATAGACATAATGTCCATGAATGCTAAAGCAGTAACACATTATTGCTAGAAGGCATGTGAAAAATGGAGATACTCACATATTGGCTATGATAACATACATCTTTACAGCCCTTTTGTTTTAAAAAAAAATAGTGTTCATTTATAGAGCACAATGCAGTGCTTGGATATACTCGGTGATATGACTACTATAGCAGTTTATATAAAAGCATGAAATTAGCATAGTCATTATCTCACTAATTCACACTTTTTCTTGTCTTTTTTTTTTTTCTCGAATGGACACCTAAAACTCTAGCTGTTACCAGGGGAACAAGGTATAAGTTACACAAGTTAGAGGGTATAAAGTTAACGCATAGCTGGGCCTGGTGGCACACTCCTGCAATCCCAGCACTCAGGAGGCTGAGGCAGGAGGATCATTGCAAGTTCAAGACCAGCCTGGGCTACAAGGTGAGCTCAAGGCCAGCCTTAACTGCATAGCAAAACCCTGTCTCAAAAAGACAAAAATAAATAAAAATAAAATTAACTCATGAATAAATGTAGAAATCTTTATAAAACAAGAAAAATAGAGTTATAGTAGTCTATACTGGAAATTTGTTCCTATTTTTGGATATTAATATGTCAGTAAGTATTAAAAGGTTCAGCTTATGCCCTCTTTGAACTAGCCATCTCACATGAGGAGCTCTTTCCCACCTGCAGAATTCCTCCCTGCAGAAGTAAAGCTCAGTAGGTAAGGGCAGCATTCCCAGGTATCTATTGGAAACAAGAATAAATACCTTTCAACAGAGGAGTCATGAGGGAATTCTGCTTTATTTGCAATGGAGCATATCATGCAGCCTTTCAGAAGAATGAATTGGAGAACATTGGCTCTGCCATAGGAATTTCTGCAATGTACTGTTGAGTCCAAAACGCAAGAAGTAGAAAGATGTATATACTATGCCACTTTCATGAAGCAGTGACAACATTCTGCACGTGTGTGACATCAGACAGGAAGAAGAATATGAACAGATACATTCAGCAGATTGTTCGTTCACGTAGGTGATGGGGAGGGAGGGGCCAGCAGACGGGGAAAAGAGGAGCTGTTTGGGTGTGAGGTTGAAGACACCAAACTCCCTCCTTCCCCCGAACTGAATCCTCAAACAAGATCTAATACATGAGGTCATCACATGTGGGAACTCTGTCAAATTATATAGGAAAAGATTTTAAATGTGGTGAACTGGACTGACATGAAAGCAGTTGTTTAGAGCAGCAGAAATAAAATTACTGACATGACTGGCTTTGGGTTTGGGGGAAAGGAAAAGAAGCGCTCTTCTATCTGATGGCCTTCCAGGTGGTGGGATGGAGATGGAGGGTCTAGAATCATCCTCCGGAAATTTGAATAACTCCCTTCTTCCTTCAACTCTTTTATTTTGTTTTTAAACAAAATATGTAGTCCAGGCTAGCCTCAAAGTTACGATCCTCCTGCCTCAGCCTGCCTAGTACTGGAATTACATGTGGGCACCACCATGCCCAGTTTCCTTCAACTTTGCTCCATGCCTGGTCATGGTGGAGAAAAATTTGACTGGCTTCCTGTTCCGCTAGGGAGCCCCTAGAGAGGCTCAGGGAGTGAAGATATCCCAGAACTCTTGGTGAGGCTGGAGTGGCTAACTTGTGCCCTTGATGAGCATACACTGAGTCCCAGCTGTTTGCTAGGTGCCCTATCAAACGCCAGGCTCACACAACCAGACAATAGGGAACCCTCACTTCCAATTTGCTCGTAGCTTTGTTTGGAATTTGGAAGACAACCTGAAGCAACACAAACAGATGACACAAGCCAAACAGAATTTTCCTGAGAAACTTGAGCTCAAGTGAGTTTTGCAGACCTTTTGATACTGAGGAAAAAGGGACTGGGGCTCCTTTTCTGTCATTCTCTAAAGCAGTGGAGCTGACCTCAGTGGAGAGCTGCTCACGGGTGTCATCGTGTTCTCTTCTATGTTTAAAGACACAACTGTTGTTCAGTTAGCTTTAAAGAGCACAGAGGCAGGCACAGGGTTGTAGACTTACCTGTCCCTGTACCAAGTGAGTGCTGTAAACATGCCTGTTCTAATCAAGTGAGTAACACACATACTGTTGCTTTGCATCCATTGCCACTTGTAGAATAGTCAAGCAGGAACAGCAGCAACAAAAATTTAGCAAACTGTGAAAAGAATGAACAACCTTAGTAGTCACCTTCAGTTATGCTCCTCATTTTTGTAGCACATGGGGAGCTATGTTAAGATTGGTGACAATGGCTGCTGTAATTTGTGTTTACACACACACACACACACACACACACACACCACTGTGGAATGTTCATTCCTTTAGCTATCTTTAGCTGTGTCTTAGTCACTTTCCCATGCTGTATTTTGTCAAATACCCAACATCCACAACCTAAAGGAAGAGTGATCTATTTTGGCTGGCAGTGTGTCAGAAATGGCATGGTGAGAGGGCGCAACAGAGGAAGGCTGCTCAGTCAGAGTGGCCAGGAAGGGAAGATGGGAGGACTCAGTGACAAAACACATCTTTCAGGTCACAACCCCAGTGCCCACCTCCAACTAGGTGCCACCACCTAACGATGCATTCAGGCAGGAACTCATCAATAGATGAGTCTGCTGATGAATACAGCACCCCATGATCCAATCACCTGCCAAACACAGGAGAATCTGCAGGGACATGTCAGATCGAAGCCATACAGCATACAATGCTGATGTCTTCACAGTCGATGCTGTACCATTTATGGAACCATAATGTAGACCAATCTTCACCATTGCAAAAAACCATGTTGCTATTGGAAAGCCGAAGTGAACTGACCAAGCTCACACAGCAAGATGGTAACAGATGCAGATTAAAGAGTGGATGCCACACCCTGTAGACCTGTTGGGTGTGGTAGCCACCTGCTGTGTGAGGGTATGGAGGGCCAGAATGTGCTGAGTTTGTATCAAGATGTAACACACGTATAAAGTACACACAGAGTTTCAGAGACCTGAGCAAAAGGGATGCAAGCTATTTCACCCCTGGTTACTTATATCAATGACACATGAAAATCACACAGTCAGCACTTCGAAGTATACGTTACCTGTAGGAACCCATTACTTGTGCTCTGAGTTGTAAGGGACTGAGCAAGAGATGCAGGAAACAAAGTAATTGTAATTATAGAAGTTTCAAAACAAGTGAGCAGTTGAGTGACTCATTCGAAATTAGGCAACAAGCCTTTTTAGAGGGCTCAGATGTCCACATGCGGCCAGCTCTAAGGAAACTAGAGTAGGGCACGCAGCTCAATTATCCCCTTAAATTCTGTCTTGCACCTTACTTCCACTTAGTCAGGCCCCTCTTAGTCCCATGAGTTGAGATATTTTTCTTTCAGATGCCTAAGTTGCAGACTGTTGGGAGAGTTGACTTGCTACAAGTTTTACAGAAATATAATTCTCCTCTTTAATGTTTTACATCCTCTTGTTTTCAAACCCAATATTTATTTTATGCTATTGTATTTTCTTTCATAAAAAGATAAGTTTTATGACCAAGGATTATTTTCCAGAAGAGATTAACTATGGAAATAAGCTATAATTGCAAAATATCTGCATCAGAGAACAAGGTCATGGTATCTCCAATTAACTAACCATGAGCTTTTCTCATTAAGTCATATAATGAGTAATTTAGGGCTTTCATCCTGTCTTTGGAGGATAAGGCACTCCATGACATGCAGTGTGGGCTTGCTCCTGAGAGACAGATTTAGAAAAACATTAGTTCAATTTTATGATAAAGGCCATGTTTACACTAGGGAGAAAAAAGCTGAGTATTTGGAAAAACTGTGCAGCTAGGCTGTGGAATTCCATTGGTGGAGCTGGAAGCTTCATTTTTCTCCAAGTCCTGATTTAGTTTGAATTAGTATAAAAACAGAAAAGCAGATTATAGAGGTTTTCAAAGGGTTGCAGAACCTGGAGGGAAATATTGTACATTTCTTGACAAATATAGATGTTGTAATGTTTATTTTGATCATGAAGGGAGAAATAAATTCTGGAAAAGTGCTTCTAGCAATTTCTGGGAACATATTTCCCCCAAAAGCATCAACAACAAAACTTCCATTAAAGAAAGAACATCATAACAGAAAAATTTCTTTTCTGCCTCCAAAAAATGTTACTGAGACTAGTGTGGTAAAAAGGCTTAAAAACACTTTAAGAAACTAAGATCTCACCAGTCATTTGCTTAAATATTTAAAGATATTACTTCACAACCTTACCATGTTTTAAAATTTGTTATTATTATGATCTTATCTTTGGTTACTGCCAGACAGTCTAAAAACAGAAAAGGAGGATTTTATTTGTTTATTCATAAAACAGGAAAGAAGAATCTGACCAGAAATGGAGATAGGGGCTGGGGATTTAGCTCAGCAGTTTAAGCGCCTGCCTGGCAAGCATGAGGTTGTGAGTTTGATCCCTGGCACAAAAAAAAAAAATAATAATAAAAAGAAAAAAGAAAGAAAGAAATGGAGATGGGGGAGGAAACTTGGAAAGGTTTTGAAAAGGGGCGGCTGTGGCATCTATTAATACACATCTGTAATCTCAGCACTCAGGAGACTGAGGCAGGAGGATCATCGAGAGTTCAAGGCCGGTCTGGGCTATGTAGTGAGTTCAAGGCTGGTCTGAACTACATAGGAAGATCCTGTCTCCAAGAAACAAACATAAAAGGAGGGAGGGGTGAATGAAATGGAAATTCCATTACTTTGTGTTTGGGTCAGTATTATTAGGGCAATGAATCCAGATTTCTAGGTATATATTCGGTGGACCAATAGC
Organism: Cuniculus paca; assembly: GCA_004365215.1. NCBI lineage: Eukaryota > Metazoa > Chordata > Mammalia > Rodentia > Cuniculidae > Cuniculus > Cuniculus paca. The sequence continues at coordinate 21,469 of RJWT010000906.1, forward strand.
AGGAAAACTAGGGCATAACAGTATGGGAAAAGAGAAGCAGAGTAGAGAGACAGTGATGGACTAAATAGGAAAGAACTAGGCAGACTCAAAAGAAAATAGTGTGTTGTGAGGCCCCAGAGCTAGTCTGTGAGCTGATAAGCATATATTGAGTGCCAGCTGTTTGCTAGGTGCCGTATCAAGCACAACCTTACTCCAGAACAACAGAAACAGACGAAACAATCAAAAGAGAGCTGCATTAAGAACTGAGTATCCAGTGTGCTTTCACCCCCATAGACCATGTTCTTTTTGTTTCTCACAAGGCTAGAGAGAGGTGCAAGTAGGCATCAGCACAGCTCCTGTAGGTCAGTTGCCCAGGGTGGGTAGCAGGAGAGCTCTGGTCAGGAGTGCACTTTGGTAACCCAAAAATAACCTTTGCATTGGCACACGGGTGCGCATGCACATGGTCTTCTAAAATAATTGACAAAGGATGAAACGAGGCCAGAGGAGGAAGGCATGGACATCACAGTTGCACACAGACAGGGCTTCCTGTTTTCCTTCTTTTATCTGCCATGCTGGAGAAGGGACCCATGGCCTCTCATATGCTAGGCAAGCTCTTTGCCCCTGTGCTGCATCCAGCTCAGCTCTGGAAATTTTCAGGGCGGACAGTGGAATATGAAGAAATAAAGACAAGAATTAGAAAACGGAAAGCTGAGGTCTGGCCTGAAGCAGCTGAAGAGGCAGAGTGGGCTGGAGGGCAATGAAGAGGACAACCTTCGAGTGCTTACCTTGCCCCAGGCTTGCTGCTGGACTTGCCATGGTCCAGCTCCTCCTGTCCACAACCCTTGGGGTGAGTACCATTGTTAGCCTTCTCCATACTTCCACAACTAATCAAGGGACAAATCTCGCAAGCTACCTGTTTTTACCCAGCTAGTTGTGTTAATATTTTCCTTTTCCCTTGACTTTTGGCCCATGATTTTAGCACCTCTTCTGGGCCAAGATTTTTCCCTTTCCTACTCTAAACTGGGAAGTGGCAGTTTCTTTGTAAAAGGCCAACTTTGTGGACTGTTTTTGTGTGAAAGCAGTCATGGACAATGTGTAAATAAATGCGTGTGAATTTGTTCTAATAAAACTTTATTAGTAAAAACAGGTACCTTGGAAGATTTCTCTCGTGATTAGTTGTGGAAGTCCCGTATCTAAACCCATGGTATCTTTCTGAGCTGTTTTCAACCCCTGTCCAACCCAGCCAAGGTGAAAGGATTTGGATAAGACGGTGTGATAGGGATTTCTTTGTGGCCATGATAATTGGCCAGATCGATGACTAAAAAAGTGTAAAACATGTTAACTTTTTGTTTTTGCAGTGCTGGGAAATAAACTCAGGGCCTCAGCATGCTAGGCAAATGGTGTGCCCACTGAGCTCCAGTGCCAGCCCCAAGGTATAAAATAAAATGTAGCGCGTTTGGTTTGCATTTTGTAATCTATGGCTTCCTAGCTCCAAGACCATATGCATGCATATTAATTTCTCATTGTACTCACATTGATGATAATATGATCTACCATAGCTAGTGCTCTAATCTGTTTCCTGGTGAATAAGTTGGGCAGGAACTAAAGGGGACAAGTTGAAAGCTGACTATGTAATCCTCCCAAGAATAAAAAAAAAATGGGGTTAATCAGTGAATAAAATAAAGGGAATAGCTAGTATTTGACAGAAGAGGCCCTATTTTTTTTCTTTTTAAATATTTCTATTTACTTATTTATTTTTTATTTTAAAGGGAATAAAACAGAACAGTAAAATGAAGCAAAACAAAGCAGTGATAAAGCAGCAAGAAATCCACAATCATTACTATATTGCATATTGTTGTCCTCTAAATAGTTGCTCAGGCTACCAGCCCCAGGCTTGCAAAGTCAGTCAGTCAACACAAATGTCAGGTTGCTTCTTTGCTTCAGTTATTATCAGCTCAGCCTGTGTTGCATCCAGTTGCTTACGGGTGTGTGTGGGAGGGGGCAGGTGGTGGAGGTGGCTTCCTTGCTGGTTCTCCCTGGCCAGCAGAGCCTGCACTGGCACACAGGGAGGCTGCATGGCTTCCTTGCTGCTTCTCCCTGGCCATCAGGGCTGCCACCCCTGGTTTTCTTATTTTTGCTGGATTCCTTAATTATATCTCTTCATGGGCTTCAAGTCTCAGTTCAGATCCTTCCTGTTTCCATGGGACCCACCTCTCTTCTCCTTCTCTTCCTCATGTTGCTGTATTCCAGGGTCTGGACACCAAAACTTGGAGAGGTTCTTTCTCTACTGCTCACCACTCCACCATTTTCCCAGAAGAGAAGCAGTGCTATTGAGTTGATCTGCAAATCTCCCATCAGAGCTCTGCCTACTCTTTAGAAAATGATTACTCAAAACTAATGGAAAGGTCTGTGTTTCCTTGCCCTTGTATTCTGTCAACCTCATAGTCCTGCATGTTGCCTTGGAATATGCTTCATTTAAGTTTGCCTATTAACAGAGAATTTCCTTTCTTATTCCTCTGTGTGGCACATTTAAACTCATCGCATGCATCCTATGACTGTCCACTGCCAATTGTCCTCTTCAGCCACATAACCTGGAGTCACATTCCAGCAGTGCAGCAGTGCAGTTGCCAATGTCTAGCAATCTTGGAGAGTCTTAATTATTCCCTGGCATTTGTGGAATTTGCAGTGTGACTTTCAATTATCTTCCCATTATGATGACATGCTAGGCAGGGCTTCTCTGGAAATCCAAGTAATCATTTCCAAATAAATGAATAATTAATTTACTCTGATTGTAGTGAGGCTGACAAGGTGTGGAGGCTGTGATGTGTGGCAGAGAATCTGGCTTCCGAGCTTGAAATTGCTGGGTTTGAATTTGTAGCTCTGCCCACATACAGTAATGTTTGCCAAACCGCTCAATCCTGTTGAAGATAAGCTGATGCATCTAAAGAAGGGAAATAATAATTTCTATCTATTGGCATAGCTGTAACAATAAGGAAAAAGTGATACATTTCGGGACAGGTAGAGTAGAAATAAGGTAAGTAAAGCTGCTTACATAGTTCATTGCACAGAACACTTGCTCAATAAATGGTAGGTAGAGTATTACACAGAGAAAACATGAATGGAATGTAACATATATTGCCCTGCTGGGAGGGCAAAGGCAACTATTGATTTTGTGAAACTATAGTGGTGCATTTAATTAGGGATTGCATTGAAAGCAACTTGTAAATTCATGCTAATGAAGTAGCATGGTGCATAAGATAGAACATAAGTAACTATAATTGTTCATTATTTTTAATTCATGCTAACAGGAATCAGTGGTCTTTTTTTCCCCCCAACATGGGTAATGTTTGTTTAGTTCTATTTTTCTTTTTAAATTTCTTTGATCATAAACTCCAATGCAACATTGACTAGAAATGGCAGAAACAGGTATTTTTAAAGTACATTTGGAATACTTTGGATATATGAACCTACTTTTTTTTACTTTTTGCTGACTGTACAGATTAATGGGTTTATTTTGGCAGATTTGTACATGCACATAACACAATTTGATCATACAAAAATCTATTGAAGAAGACCAGTGTTTTTTTTTCCATAGATTTTTGTATAAAATAAGAGTGGCAAGACTTGGCTATTTATGCTGCTATTCTGTGCTAAACTTTTGGTAAGTCTTTAGGAGCTGAACCTCACGCCCAAAATAGGGCAGAAAGAGTTTTCTGATCAAATACCCATGAGTCATGAATCTACAGTCAGTTTTGAGTAGGTAAATAGCATGTCATTTTCCCATTAGACAAGGACAGTATGATGACTTTAAGAGGACGAGACAACAGCAAATTTGGAGGAAATAACTTAAATTCCCCCAAATTGTCACCTGTGCAGCAAGAAGTTTTGGTGCTCTGGGACTCTGCCATCTTTTTCTCAACTCTAGTATTCCGGGGTTCCATTGTTGGAATCAGAAGGGTTGAATTTTCTGCCCAAATACCCATTGCAATGACTCACACCAATTTTATTGCTCTCTTTTTGAGACTGGTTTATTCTGCATTTTCTCATCCCTAGAATTGGTTTTCCTTTCAAGAATTTATTCATGCTTAATGATAAAAACAGATGTTGAAGGAACCAAAGTATATAATTCAGTGTGAACTGGAAGGGCTGGTATTATAATAGGTTCCTAGCCTTGGGGTTTCACTGCTTTGTATGTGAAGTCCCTTTATTTCACTTGAGGCAGGATGGATCTCTACCCAAAAATAATGACTTAAGCAGCGTATTTCCTGGAATGATTTACTGGTTGTGAGCGTTAGCCAACCAGTACTCACTCATCTGTGATCTCATGCTTAGAAGGAGATTTTCTTGACTTTTTTTCTCCACTTGAAGACTTCTAAAAAGTCCAGCACATGACGACATGTCTTTCCATCTATTCTTATCTTTTCTAGTCATAAAACTGAAGCAAAGCCTTCTAGTACACTCCCTGTGACTTCAATTCCTGGCTTCTGAACACTAAATGCTAGATAACCAGACGATGATTTAATAAATCATTGCACAATTCATCTTGAAAGTTTTCTATTAGTATGTAAAAACAAACGCCAGACATCATCCTAAAGCTGAATTAATGAGTCTGTTTCTATCGATGCTCTGTTCTCTATACTATTAAGCAATAATTAAAAAAAAATCTCTGAAATGTATTAACTCCTTTTGCAGTGGGGGAAAGTAATTGGTCATACGAGATTATTATCAGCCAGCCCTTCAATTTCCAACATATAACCTCTGCAGAAAAGTTTTAAAACAATTATAAAAATGCTACTGCCTACTTTTTGGAAAAGTTGTGCAAGAGACATTAGGGAACACACATTTATTTTCTAGAATATCGTGCCTATTTATTTACTCATCTCCCTGTTGCTATTTCAGCTGATTGCTGTGCATTCATCACATAATGTTCTTTGAGTAAAGTCATGCTAAGATTAATTTCCTAATCATTTGAGATGGTTTCAAATACCATTGGCTATTGTGAATTCTTAAGTATGCTAGTAGCATTTAGTCAGTCATTCCTCCACTGCCTGGTTTTCTTTGCCTATGTTTTTTTCAACACGAAACAAAGAGTTCTCTCTCTACCATCCCAGGGCTTCTTGAAGATGTCTGTTCTGCCAGACATCTGTGGATTCTGCAGAATCCACATGACAGCAGGGTTCTGACTCCTGCAGCTGCTAGCTGTGCTGTCCCCAAAGTGACACACTGTGAACTTCAGCCAAGATCTCTATGGCAACTGGGACAGCTTTGAATGTGTTTTCACCAAGAGCACTGGGGCAGTAACAGGACCCGGAAATTCCTTTTAAAAATGAAATTGTGGATAAGCACATGTTTTAAAGACATGTGTTGCTGAAACCAGTTACTCTGTAGTCCAGAAAAGTCAAGTCAAGTTCCACATCTCAGGAGTGCTTGGTTTTGAGAGACACTCAAGGACAAAATCCTTAATAGATGGAATGTCCCATTGGTTTTAGTGCAAGTCATACTGAAAGTAAGCAAAGCCTGCTTGTAGAAATTGTATCTAAGTGACTAAGAATGGAGCCTATGGTTGTTAACAGAAAAGAATTGTCGTGGATGGACAGTGCCTATTAAAGTGCTCATGTCTTATCAGTGTTCATGTTTCTAAGTCCCTGACTATGGTCTGTGCCTGGGTAGACGCTCCTATCCATTTCTATCTGGATATAAGCAAGGAGTCATAAGTATGAGATTTTCACATCCATTCTTCAGACGAGTCAGCATCAAACAGAAAGTCATAGTAGTGTACAGTGTACTTAATATTTCAGGAAGGCTCTCCAGACTATATGCACAACTGCATGAGAACCTTCCAAAGCCAGAAGGCTGATTTGGCTCATTCCAGCATGTTCTGGCTGCACCTTGTGTTCCAGGCTTCCCCGAGGACACCACTTTGCAGTGCTCTGATTTCTCCAACCTGTGTACTACCCGGCCCCGGATGACAACCAATGTGCCTTGTGTGGTGGGCTGCTCAGAGGTTTATGGCCCATGTGAGTCATTAGCACCCCTACCTGGACCACGAGATGGCTAAAGATTTTGAAGTCATACCTGGGAAGAGGTAGTAACATTCTTCCTTTATAAACTCTAAGGAAAAACACAAACAGAAAAAGACTTCCCCAGGAAGCTTCCTTTGCACAATTGTGAACTGTTTATAGTCATCCTTTGGATTCAATTAACACTGGATACATCAGTTATACATTTTCAAGGCCAAATTGCATAAAGAACTTATGTAACTTTTATATCTTTCCTCAACATTTACAAATTAGCATTCTTTCTATATTTTCACAAGAATATGACCAACAGAACGTGTGTGTGTGTGTTCTCTTCATTTATTGCAGTGTAATATATATATAGGTTCATTTACTGCAGTGTGGTTACATTTAGAAACAATTAAGACTTGTGACAAGACAAGCAAGCAAGACTTTACACTATTGATCAACTGTCCAGGTGAGGTACTGCTATAATAACGATAGACAGGTCATCCATATATTCAGACTCACGGAACATATTCGATTCTCCAAAGAAACTGGGCGGAGATGCTTACCACCACCCCATTTGCTGAAAGGCTGAAATGCAGGGTGATTTGTAAGGCTGGAGACTATATGAGAAAGGAAGGGCTCCATGATATCTTCGAGAACACAGTCACTATGATTCCACTTATAAATTTAGCTTTTGGCTTGATCATTTTATTTTAAAAGGACAATAGTACTTGGAGAGTTCATGCTAACAACTTTCTCCATGCCAGATAAGTGGATAAGAATATGTAACAGACCCAACTGCTCAGAGGTGGAGATGACATGCTGGTATTTTCAGCATGTCCTTATTGATGGGTTCTGCCCCTGTGAAACAGCGTGGTACCTGCTCAACAATGGCACTAGGCCCCTAGAAAGACAGTGCATCCCTTCCATACTGACTTCCGCATTCTTCTTCCAAGCCCAAAATTGAACTTCCCACTTTTCGCGCACGCACCAGCATTCCTCCAATCAGCTGTTAATACGTCATTCAGCTTGTCCCTTCAAACTCCACCCCCTGTGAAATCTAACAAAAGCCCGCTGCTTCTTCGTCTTCCTGGGAGGGATGTTTCACTATTCTGCAGCTCTCTCGTGCCCACAATAAAACCCTTTTTCTTTTTATCCTGCCTTTGCTTCTCTAGTGCGCCAAGAAAAACCTATCAATTATCCTTTTAAGTTCTTCATATGCTCTTGTCAAAGGTGCACTACTCACAAAGTGAAGGCCATTTAAACAAAGCATCTTTTGGTGGAACTCTATTTGAGATGGAATCTGAAAATATGTTCCCACTGAACAGTTACCAGCTCTCACATTAGAGGAGCAGGGTGTATGCACTAAACACAAAACTGTTGTAAGCCCTCTACTATTAGCGCTAATCTTTCCAGTCTTATAACACAAGTAGGCCACTTACAATGCATGCCAGTTCTTTTCCAGGCCGTCATTCCTCATTGCTGAAAATTGGGAAACATAGCCAGGCTTCAGATGCTGGAAACAATCTAGAAAACTCAAGGAGAAAGCTCACTTAAAAAGGAAATACTTATTTACGTTTTTATTGTTCATTACTTTAAATAATACCTCCAATGCAGATCTGAACCTGATGATTAGTGATTCTAGTTAGCCTTTAAAAAAACAAGAAAAAAGTTTATAATGAAGTTGAACAACAAAGAAAACTATTCTTCACCTCCCCCCATTCACTGAGTCTCTTAAAAGGATGGAAATTGAGAAATCAAATGACTTTTGGGGGGAAAAATAATTGTTTGAAATGCATATATGCAGGTTGATTTGTGTATGTATTTTGTTGTGGAATGGAACTACCAAGTAATTATACACTGCTGTAAGTGACCCGCAGAGAGCATTTCTTTTGTACAATATTTAGTCTGTCTAGGGGAAGTTTGCTGCGATAGCCAACACGAGGAAGGGAAACCATGTGGTAGGATAGGAGTGGATCACAGATAGGGAAGAGTATTCAGGTAGAGAAACACAGTCAGTGGAAAATTGAGATGCCTAGTAGCAACACTGGAAAGCACAGCCCTCAGCTTCTGGTTCTGAAAGGCTGAGTCAGGACAGACATAGAAGTTCAACCCAGGAATTCATCCCTCAGGAGATCCACAAAGCAGTCATGTTCAAATGTATACAGTTCAGGCAGACCATGCAGGGCCAAGGAAGAGAAAAGTCAGATAACCTCTCACGAGAACTGGCCATGCTGGGACTGGGAGGAGCCAATCAATGAGCCAACTAGCCAGCCTTTCTGATAAGCTGTGCAGACCATGCAGGGCCCAGAAAGAGAAAGAAAAGTCAGCGCCTCCTGTGAGGCTACCGGCATGCAGGCTGAGAATCACCAAACCACCTCACCCTGTAAGCCACCAGCTGGTTTGGGGGTCAGCCTGAATTGATAGCAACGGAGGTACAAAAGGCACCTGAAGGCTTATAGTGTTTGGTTGAATTTGCAGGCCTGGGGCCAGCAATCTGAGCATCTACAGGGAAGATAACAGTATGCAATATAGCAAATAAAGGGAGATTTTCTTCTGTCTTGTTTTTGAAGTCTAATATTGTTCTCACTGTATTGTTTGTTTGTTTGTTTTTGCTTTACTCAATGTTCTGTTTTGATTGGTTTTATTATGTTTTGATTTTTCTATATCTGATAGAATGGACAACTGTGAAGATAGCAAGATATACTATGGTAGCCATTGTTGTTTTCCTAGTATCCTGCTTTGATGTTCTATACCAATTTCACTGCTTTGTTTTGATTGCATTTATTGTTTTGTTTTGTTGGGTTTTATTATCTTTAAAATAAAATAAAAATAAATAAATAAATAATGTATAAGTCTATCACTTTGTAAATCTGATTTTTTTTTGGGCTAATCAGATTTTTTGTGGTCTATGAAAAATTTTGGGTTTCTTAGCTGGGTGTGGTGGCTCATGCCTGTAATCCCAGCACTTGTGAGGCTGAAACAGGAGGGTTGTTGTGAGTTTGAGACCAGCCTACGCTACAAAGTAGCTCAAGGCCAGCCTGAATGGCATAGTGAGACCCTGTCTCAAAAAGACAAGGGCCAGGGATCTAGCTTAGTGGCCTAAGCACCTGCCTGGCAAGCGTGAGGTCATGAGTTCAATCCCCGGTACCAAAAAAAAAAAAAAATTGTGATCCCTTTAGTACTCTATATATCATATAATGAGTTCTTTTTTGTGTGTGACTTTTCCTTGGCATTATGTTTGACATTCATCCATGCTTGCTACGGAGGGCATATTACTCCTTGTCAATGGTGAACAGCATTCTATGGTGGAAATACAACACGAGTTACCCATCTTTCAAGGTTTGATGGACAGTTGGATTGTTTCTACTTTTCTTGTCATAATGAATAAAGCTGCTATGAGCATACTGTACACGTCTTTTGGTGAACATATGTCAGCGTGTCTGTTGAGTATATTCCTCGCCTTGGAATTATTGTGTTCTAAGACATGCATTTGTTCAGCTTAATGAGATACTGCCCAACACTTTTCCAAATGGTGCACCAATTTGTACTCTGGTTCTACAAATGTTGTCACCCACCCTTGCCAACAGTTGGCGTTGTCTGTCTATGGAAATCCAGCCTTTCTGGGGCATGGGAGCCGCACTGGTTAAAGACATATACTTTCCTGCATGTAACTTACATGTTGATGAAGAGTTTGAGGAAGAACCTTTCAGAGGTCGTCACTCTTACCATTAAGCTTCATCTTTCTGTTGTTTCTAATAGTGGTTCACAATATTCCTTCCCTTCTAGGATCAGATTGCCAGAAATTTTGGACTCACCCATACTCTCTCTGTCTTTGTACCAAGTAATTCAGAGTACAGAGGCAGATCGGGGCAGAAGTTGAATGTTTTGCCAACATTTGGGCATTTGTGATTCCGAAATGAGGATAACTTGCAGTGGTTTAAATAAGGGGGAGACTTAGTTGTGCTGGTGTTTCAGAAAGATCAACATCATAACACAGCAAAAAGTAGGTGAGAATGGTGAGCCTGTTTTCAGGGAAACCAATTAGGAAAAAACTGCAATATTCCAGGTGATAAACTTTGAAGACCTTGATGATAGCCATGGATACCACAGGCTGAAGGGGACACACAGAGATAATATGCTATGGTTGAAAGGAGCTAGTGACTGGAAGATGACACCATGACACACTGGAATGTTGCTGCCATGGATAATTAAGTGTATAGAGTGCCATGTGCATACAGGATCACATCTAGGGGACAATGAGGGCAGCAAGGAAGAAAAGATTCTGTCTGGAGTTTTGGCTATGGTGGGATGGAGCTATGAATAAAATATTTAGGGGCAGAAATCCTGTAGGAAATGAAAGATATGGTTCTGTAGACTTAGCAAGGAGATAGGATCCTGACAAATGGAAACATTCCTGGGACAATGGAAATGACAGATGCAAGCAAGGTCCCTTAGAAAGGATGAGAGACAAACAGACAGACAGATAGGCAGACACATAATTTTCAAGATGGGGCTTTGAGAACTAGAGCCCCTGAAAGAGATGAAAGCAAGAAGGTATGTCGCCTTGACAAGAATGATGTAAACACTGCAGAACAGCAGGAGGAATCCAAATCTTGAGACTTCTAGTTCTTTTCTTGATCATTGTGGAAGCAGAATTTCTCCAAATGAACAAGGGATGTAGAAGCACACTTCCCATCAAAACCCCCATAGTCACTCCTCTTGGAGACCAGTTTGAAAATGACTGCATTGCTGACCAGCTACTGATATTGTATTTGCATTTCAACAGATGTTTTCTTAAGACTGTTTCATATCCCTCTTTGCTCCAAAAATGATGAGAAATGAACGGTCATGGGAGACAGTTTGTGAAAGAAAGAACCTTCAAAGTATGTTAAATTCTATATAGACACAAACACAGTTGCTATATAATGAGAAATATGGGTGCTTGACTTAGGTTGACTTCTTGTGACATGAATGATTTTGGGGCAAATCAATGGAATCTCTGCACCATCATGTTTGTCTTGCAGGATGAAGACAACTTGTTTTCAGGACCTCTCTTACCAAAAGGTCTATGTGGAAGCCATAGCTAAAGTCAGATGTTCAGGTAGAAGGTGTTGGTGTCCTCTTGTGCCTTATTCTCCTGAGGTGCTTCTGAGGACTTTCTCAGGACATAGGTCAAAACTCACTGACTTAGCAGATCTCTGAGGTTTCCTCAGACATTTGATAGGCTGGGATCTATTGTTGCATTGTGGATGGATGCTTGAGATGCCTCTGTTACAGTCTACCACATTAGACTAGTGTACAATAAGATCTAGTTAACTAGTGAATTTTGTTTTATGATAGATGGTGAAAATTGATGGTCTCACCTCACCTCAAGCACTGGGGCAATCTTATCACCAAAGTGGTAAGAAATGGTATGAACCAACCACAGGTTTTATTGTTCTATTTGCCATGCACTGGGAGAAGGATAGTGTCTCTCTCATCCATTATTTGCAATTCTGTTGGAGTGGAAAGTGATTTTGGTCTTCATAAGAGTCTTAATTTCTATGCTGCATTACAGTGGGTCATGCACAATGACGCAGAATGAAAGCTTTTGTAATATAAGAGATGTTTTCTAGGTGCATCTGAAGAAGATAAGATAGGTGAGTGTTTGGCATTTTAATCAAATGGTATGTCAGATTTTATTCTTTAAGCAATCAGTCAAATGAAAGAAGAAAGGAAGCAAAACAAAAGTGAGCTTTGGGTAGATCTAACACAATAAAATGACAGTAAAAATCCAGAAATATACAAACAATAGCAGAACACAGTTAGACAATGTCATAGCCTCAAGCTTGACATTATGAGTCTATAGTAAAGGGCATAATATTATGCAGAAGGGAGAAAAATCATTACGTGCTTTTATGTTGTTGAATTCATGAGACAATAGTATGTCCCAATGAGAAGTAGGGCTTTGGCTATTTTAGAAGTATGTTGCTTAATTTAAACATAATTGGATGTATTATATTAATCTTATTTTGCAATTAGTTTCTATTCTAATTCCTTTCTGTCCTGAGAACATAATCTCTATAATTCCAATTGCTTAGAACTTCTTTTATGGCTTAGCATAAGCTGTAGCTGGTGAATGTTCCAAATACCCTTAAAAATATGCATTATTCAGCTGTATTTCATGTAAATATCTTCTACAAATGTTAACCCTGTCAACTTGCTTAACAGTGCTCCTTTTGTGTGTGTGCTAACTGAGAAGAATGTGGAAGGTTTAGGCAGTCTTCAAAGGTAATGTCCAATGATGAGTGAAGATAATTGTACACTTTTTCAGATAAACAAAAAAACACCTGCTCCCACAGCAGAGTCAAACTAAACCCAATGTTTTCATTAGTGAGATAGGAAATAATGCTTAATTTAGATGATCTAAATTGACTACAATATACCTCACTTTCAATGTACATTTTCTGCCAAATTCTGGTGGGACAATCGATCACATATATTTGAAAGCACATTTCTAAGGACATCCAATACTTCTAAGTCATTATTTCATTTGTTCAACTGAAGAAATAGGAAAATATTTACGAAAGATATAGTCTGTGTTTCATACAGAGACATCCTACAACTCTATTAAACCTGCTATGCTAAGACCGTACAAAATATGACACAATTTTCAAAATTCTGACAGCAAATTTTTCTAGTTCTATAAGAGTTGTTAGGCTAAGTACATTTATTAGACATATATTAGTAAAACTGGTCCCTTACTGATGAAATGTACATTACAACAGTCCATAATTCTTCCATTTTCTCAACATCACAAAATATTTTGGTTAAATTTTAATTTTTGCTAGGTATTTAAAAAGATTCCTTCTTTATTGCTTAACTGTATAGAGTTACTACTTTCTGATATAGCCTTAGAAATGTCCAAATATTTGGAAACGTGTAGCTCTTTACCACATAGCTCTATGACATATTAATTTGTTATTTTCCTCTCCCAAGTGCTGGTTTCCTGTCATAGGAGCAAAAAGATTGTATTTCAGCAGGCTTTGCATAAGCATGGGTCAAATGCAACTGAAGTTTGCTGTTATGCTGAAAAGGAAATCTCTAGTGAGAGTTGTCCATTCTTATGCATATGTGCCACTGTCCTGCTAGAAGGACTTCCTATTGAAAAACTGTGAACCCTGGAAAACTATTCTTGCATTTGAGCTACATAGCATTATCTCAAGATTACAAACTCCTTGCTGCAGACAGAGACTAGAAGATATTTTTTGACCCAAAGAATGAGCATCTTCTTTTCATGAAGTTAATTTGGGGGTGGGTACTGGGAATCAAACTCAGGACCTTGTGTTTGCCAGGCAAGTGCTGTGCCACTGGGCTATATCAGCAGCCCCCCACCCCTGTCTTCTTTTGTACTGCTAGTTGCAGGCTGTTGGAATGGTGGCTTTAAGGAGAGTGCAGCTGGAAGGCAGTTATGTGTGGGACGAATCACATCTCTGCTCTCTGCTTACCAGATCCCAGGGCTCTTTTGCAATGGCCCGGATCATCACGCTCCATGGCTTTCTAATTGATCGTGACATGCCAAGCAGGTTTATCAGCTCCTGGTATGTTTAATGCTTTGGAAATTACTCCTGCTATTTAACCTTTAGACATGACTCTCGGGTGGTTGAAGAGTTTGTTGGAGTCGAAAATAGTTTTATAATACAAGCCATGTATCCAAAAATTAGAAAGCAATGAGTTGCAATGAAACTTAGGTAGTCACCCTCCCCATCTCACCCCACCCCCCGCCTGGGAAGTTTCAGATATTTACAAAGCAGTTTTTCATTGTCTTGAGGATTGGAGGAGGGTTGGACTGCATGTTACGGAAAGTGTCCAGCAAACATGTTGAACAACACAACCAGCTGTCATTGTTTTGATATCAAAATGAGTAAAAAGCAATTTACAATGATCTGAGGGCAGAATTATATAATTTTATAACTGAAGCAGATCTTGCTCATGATTTTAATATAGGTTGAATTTTTTCCAGAGTTGTAACTTACATAGCTTGGGGATAGTTCAAACACTGTTTTGTTCGTAAATTTACAAAGACTGTCTTGCCATTTTGAGAACTCATGCACACAAGATGCCACTCATTGGTGGTGGAGTTGCCTATAAAAAGTAGCCAAGTGAACCTCAGTTTGCAATTGCTGCATTGATGATGACCTTTGCTCACCTCACAATGGAGTCATGTCCTGCTGTACTCATTGGAAGTCAGAAATATCCTCAGTGGAAAATGCATTCCGTGTACTTAACCCATAGTGCCTGACAGCTAACTTAGTCTGAGTACTTTGCGTTACTCAGAATATTCACATCAGTCTCCAAGTGGGCAGAATCAGCACGAACCATGAGATAAGCAAAACTGTGTTGCTTCATCTCTTGTACACACAGAGTTAGCCACTGTAGGCACCAAGAAAAACCGTGCTTTCCCTTCCTGATCTGTGGCTGAATTGGGGTGTTGACTCACCACTGCTCCATACGCAGTCCATATGAAAGTATTGTACTGCATATCACTGGCCCAGGAAAAGGATCCTAATTCAAAACCCAAAGTCCAGTGTCTACTAAATGCATGCCACTTTTGCCCTACTGTAAAGTCAAACCATGCTGTGCACATGTTGGTTTCCATAAGGGAAGCCGGTTTATATTTCTGACAACCAGAAGTATAAGATTTTTACTCCTGAAGAGACTAAGTTTAAATTGTTATGGCAGCAGCAAGAAGTGAATATACCAGTGCATGATCAGAATTCATTAATTTCTAAAGGTTTTAGAATTACTTTTTGTTTTTCCTTCTTATTTCCTTCTTGAACAAAAATTGCGTACAGAAATATTACAAGATATAAAAAATTGAGACAGGACACACAACAAAATGTATCTGAAATCTCAACATCCAGGGACAGCAAGAAACACTCTTTGCTGATATATAAATAAAACACACACACATGCACATGCATGTTCACACAAATGGATACCTACGCACTTTCGTATTTGCACAATACAAGCACGAACACAATGCAAATACGTACACTGAAAATGTGTAAACATGCAAACACGCTTATCAAATTTAGACTTCTGGCCCCTGAATTAATTGTTAGCAGCTTTGGATATTCCAAAAAATCCTGCACTGCCTCATAGTATAGAGATTTGCTACCCTTGGGGATATTTATAAGAAAGAGTCATAACTGCTAAAGGCATTTTCTGAAATGTTTTGAGCAAGGATAGCATTGATTTAATATATGAATGGCACCCTGATGATATCTTACAGAAGGAAGAAGCATTTGTTTACAGTATCAAGTATCACTTCTACTACTTAGTAGTCACATTCAGTAGAGTTATTTTTGTTTTGTTTTGCTTTTTGACGTTCAAATTCCACCCTCTGTAGTAACCGGCAATTGTGAAAACTCTATCAGCTTTGACAAGGAGTCAGAGGATTATATATGGACACTGATTGACTTAAAGTATGCATAGTAGTATTGCCCACGCATAATTCAGGACGGAGCTGGCCTCCACTATACAAATCATGAATCTACTTTTCCTTGTTGAGAAACTTGGAAACAGGTGAACAAACAAACTGAACAGGTCAGGGTCACCTGCCATCGTCTCCAGATTGTCTTTTGTGACTGGGGAGTGGGGCATTGAAGATTCCTATCAATATAGCTTAGTAGAATGATTCAGGCTTAAGTTCTCTGTACTTGGGGGCCTTTTGTCATATTCTACTTTATTTTAAAGGACTATTTAAAGATAAAAAAAAGCTCCATTTAATTCAATCTTGCTGAATTTCACATGGGCCAAGTGCAGTGAGTACTTCCTATTATACAGATGACTGTGAAACTGCTTCTGATCTTCAAAGGTGGCTTGCTGGGATTGTGATTTTCAAACCACCGCCACAGGAGGTAGATTTCCCAGGACAGGAACAAGCACGGAGTGGGTTCGAGAGAGTATCTTGCACGTTTAAAAGCACTTGTGAACAGTTGCTTTGGGTAGTTATGAATTCTGATAGGATTTGTTGGCCTGGGGCAGAGCTCCTTCACATGTCAAATGAATCTAGGAGAAATCTGGCTCCCAGGAGAGCTGTCAAACAAAAGGGGCAGCCTGTAGCAAAGTTAAACAGTGTTCGAGGTCATAAATCGGAGGCTTTGGAAACTGGCGTTTGGAAAATGCCTGTCTCCCTTTCTTCCAATTGGGAATGTTCGTGTCTTACAAGGAAAGCTATATTTTGTTTTCTGCTTCATAAAGGAGCTGTATTTGTGTCTCAACCATTAGTCTGGAAAAGTACTTTCACAGACTTCCTTACTAATGGATCTACAACCTCTTTGTGGCTCAGTTTTTCTGTACCTGGATATAATAATTTCACTTTAATTATGTTTTATCCTTATTTCCTGATACTCTAATTCCTCTGTACACTTCCCAATTAGATTGTTCAATAACACAAATGCTAACTTGCACACAAAGACTGTGCAAACAAGAGGCCATCACACAAATATTCTTATTAGGAAAGCATTCCTATCACTATTTACTAAAGGAATGTAAAACCTAGAGTTTGTAAAGAAAATCTCTTCCCAACTTTTGAACTAGCGTTGAGTGCTAACTCTGTGTCGTATGTCCTATCATACACAAACAAAAAAACATGGAAGGAAAAATAATAATTTTGAAGGCTTTGATGAGAAGTTGCTAAAAAGTCTACCTTTAAGAACCGTGGAGCAGAGTGAGTGGGGTACGGAAAAAAGGCAGCTGGATGTGCTGTGTAGTGTAACACGCCAAAGCTGGGCTCCATAAGGTGTTGAAATGTCACAGAGACGCTCTCCTGTGGCTTTCCCAGAGGCACGGGCTGCAGCTCTCTTGCTGATTTCCAAAATGCTGCTATCACACTTTAAATGCACCAGAGTGGAACATTACTGTCACGGTTGAGGCCTACAGTGTCCCCCAAAGTCTCCCATTTGGAGGTACAACCTCATCAGAAGAGGGCATGATTTAAGAGGTGACTTTCTTCTCTTGTGTTCCTCCCTTCTTTCTCTGTTCCGTGGACACCAAGGGGGAGCAGCTTTCTTCTGCCCTGTCCTTCCTAGATGCCGGTTCTGCCTCGGAGCCAGCTGACCATGTGTGCACTGAAACTGTGAGTGTTAAGAAACTCCTTCTTTAAATCGTGGGTGTCAGGTATTGTGTTCAGTAATGGGAAAGTAGCAGATACGTTTACCTTCCATCTTTACTCTGATTGGAAGAGGAAAATATAGCAGGTGAAATTTTAAGTTATAAAGACACTTTTAAGATCTTCTAGTACAGACTTCTTATTTAAAAACAAGCAAACTGGACCTGAGGGTATAGCTAGGTGCAAGTGTTTAGCATGCATGAGGCCTTAGGCCCAAATGCCAGCACAAGAGCAACAAAAATCCACAAACATCATACACACATATATTTACATGCAGGCACGCAAACACACAGCAGCAAAGTTGAGCTCCTTTCCAATTTTCTAATCCTTTGGGAAACTATCAGAAATAGAACACAGTTATGACCAAGTCAGTACTGTGGAATGTGATACAGTCTCATTGATTAAAATGAAGGAAAATGCACATGCCATTCTAATGGTGAACAAGTAGTTTGATAGACCACAGCTATATATGTGGCACTAAGGAGAGTATACCTGCAACTGGTCTCCCCAAAAGAGAAAAGGATTAAAGTCTCATGTCACTATTCATTTTTACTGAATGTTTTTTTTTTTCTATTTCTTACAAAATTTTGGTGTAGGCACATTGATGGCGTTGTAAGCAGAAAGATTCATGTCAGACTGTGAGAGTAGACTGTGGCCTTTAATATTTCAGTGTGTTCTGCTTTTGATTTACTTTCTTTGGTATTGTTTTGAATTTGTGAGATAATAATATCCAGGTCCATATTTTCAAGTATGTACATTCAATATCCTTTTGCATAAGTTGCATCCTTATGTACAACATGTAACTGGACTTTAAATTTGATTCAAGCTGGAAGTCTTTTCCTTGTAGTGTGTGAATGTATTAAATTTATATTTATTGACAAATTCACTTGGCCTTAATTCTGTCACTTTACATTATGGTTTCTATTTGTAATGTTTTCTCTTTTTTAACTTTTACTATATGACTTTCATACTTGATATATGCTCTTTCTGGTTATGTAGATTTTTAAACTGTGTATTAGTTCTTGTGATACCTTATAAATAATATAATTAACATCTGTATCTTGATTTATCAATTCCGGTCAATATTTATTCACTCTCAATCCTAGAACAACCTTTCTCCCTATTAAGGAGGAATAGAGGTGAGATAAAACTGAATTGATGGGGCCAGGGATTTAGCTCAGTGGTGTAAGCACTTGCCTGGTAAATGTCAGGTCGTGAGTTCAATACCTGGTACCAAAAAAACAAAACAAAATAAAACAAAACAAAACAAAGCAAAGAACCTCCTAAATTGGTGGTAAACATTAAAGGACTAATTTGTGGGTGAGGGGTTGAGGATATATAAGTCTGAGGAACAAAGGTGAAGAGAAAGTCACTGAGGAAAGAAAAATTATGAATCAGTCAGATGTGATGTTACACCACACTAACTACTGTTTCATCATGAACCATAAGGAATCTGGCAGATCTCTCAATACAGATGGTCTCCATTTATGATTTTTCAATTTTCTGATGGTGTGAAAATGATATATATTAGGTGTGCACAATGCTTTGAACTTCGAGTACTGGTTTTTTCTTAGGGTAGTAATACCTCATATGTACTGCACCATAATGGTGGGTGAGTGTAAGCGTTTGAGTCAGGCAGGCTGCGCGTGGTGTTCAGTAGTTGGTTATCAGAGATGCATTTTCAACTGATGATATTTTCAATTTACAATGGATTTATTGGGATGGATTCCAACTATATATGCATTTCCATGAGTTTATCTGGAAGAACTGCAAGCATGAACTCTCCACTGGAGTAGTCTATGGGGTAGACAAGAAGAGGAAATTTATATTCCACATCCCCTCACCCCCACAACAAAGTTTATTCCATGATGACTGTGTTAGTCTGCTTTCCATCACTGTGACATAATGCCCGGGATAATCAACTTATAAGGAGGAAAAGTTTGTTTTGGCTCACCATTAGAGGTTTCTCTCCATGGTTAGTTGCTCCAGTTGCTTTCAAATTTTTGGTGAGGATTGAACCTGAGGTGTCACACATGTTAAACATTCATACTGCCATGCAGTTTTGTTTGTTTTTAAATATAGAAGTCAGTAGTAGAAGACTTTTAAAGTAGCTGTATTACTTAAAATAAATTTTCATTTACTATTTTTCTCCTTCCAGTAAGAATAAAGATGAAAGGTAAATTGTATTAGCTACTTTCCCATCACTGGGACAAAATACCTGACATGAGGACAGGTTTAGTTTGGCTCATGGTTCCAGTGGGTTCAGTTTATGATCAGTTGGCTTAAGGGCAGAGCCAACATGGTGGGAGGGCATAGTAGAAGAAAGCTGCTCATCCTATGGAAAGCAGAAAGGAGAGAGACAGAGATAGAGACAGAGAAAGAGATAGATAGATAGATAGATAGATAGATAGATAGATAGATAGATAGATGTTACGGGGGACATAGTACCAGATGCCCAGTTACCTTTTATCTGGATTCCACTAACTCTTTACAGTTCTCAAAATTACACTTTAGCAACTTCGTACCAAGGGCTCACCTCATGGCTGTCAGGAAGCAAAGAGAGCTAGGAAGGGGTTGGGGTCCCAATATCTCCTTCAAGTGTATTCCCTCAGAGACTTAACTTTCTTCTGGTAGGCCCTGCCTCTTAAATAGTCTACCATTTCCTAATAAAACTAACCTGGAGATCAATGGTTTCTTTGTAAGAATCTTTTTGGTGTATGTCTTGCACTTTGAGTAACTATCTTGAAGATAATAGTACGCTGTTGTTATTCTGGTACTATTTCATTATAAAGTTTTGGGGTTTTTTTTGTTGTTGTTGTTAAAAAAGACTTTAACATGTGGACCTTTGAAAGACATTCAAGAGCCAAACTATTGCAGGGATCTGTAATATAATAGTTATTGAAGTTTTTAGGAGCCTGAAGGTTAAGGTACAATGCCCACCTGTAAAAGTATAGGTTAAGTCATATTAAGGACTGATATGATTTGCCCCCGGCCTTCCAGTTTATCCAGTCCTATTCTGACTCTGCTCAAATTTACTCTCCTCTTTAGGCGCCTCTCTGTTGTTTTGCAAGGTGCCTTTATTCTTGAATCCTGACTTTTGGCTGACTTGTCTCCTCAATTTCAAGGACCTTCTTCAGCTATTTAAGTATTCAATGCCCTCTTTTTCCTCTGCCAACCTTTGTGCCCAGAACCATAAGACATTTATCACTTAACTGTGCACTGATTATTTCTTCTGGATGAATTGTAGCTCCTCAGTTCGGACCTATGTAGCTGAAGGTCAGACCCCATGTCTGTTACACTTAAAGGGAGGTACAGCAGGCTGCAGGCCTGTCACAAGATACACATTGTGGGTGAGGTGGTTTGTATGGATTTGCATGCCACACTGTGCTGGGGTTCCTTAATTAAGCACAAGTCATTTTTGTCACAGCGAGGAATTTGGCAATGCCTTTTGTAATTCTTTTTAAGCCTCCTGATGTGGAGGTTTTGTATTGAAACACAATTACCTCAGCTAAGCCATCTTAAACTTAGGACTCTGGAGCAATGAGAACATGCATAACATTTAATAAGAAAGAAATGTCCCAGGAATTGAGGTTATGCAATGAATCAAGCTAATTTATGTTTCTCACAATTTGCTGACAGATAGTTACAACAATAAACTTTTGGATGCTTTTAGGAAAGCAATATTGTGAATGAACAATAATTTTCCTTTAGCTAAAAGGGGCACATTCAAGCAATTATATGACAGGTATTATCCGGTTTTTACAGTGTGCCAATTGGTATATTTGTCCAATTCTATGAAATTATGTATCTCTGCATTCAACCATAAAATGTTTCCCATGTAGTTCTGTTTCTAAAAATACAATTGCAGAGTAGTGGTCCTAAGGGCCACTTTGTTTTTTTTTTTTTTTAACATTTTCATAATTTTACAGATTCTACTCTGTCACAGAGATGGCCAAGATCAATAAGCATTTGCAAAAGGGAGGCTAGTGCAGTAGGACGGAAATCGAAAGCCTCCAGATATCTGTAGGAAAGAAGTAAGACCCCTTTTGCTTTCAAGACAGTGAGTTTAGGTCAGGAGTTTTGCACACGTTTCCCAAGACAAGTTAGTCTGTTACCAAGTCTTATCAAAAATTCAACTGCACCAAGTGCCAGTTAAAAACAATTTTAAAATTTCTTTTTTTTCTCTTCTTCCTTCCTCTTCTCCCTTTCCTTCTTCTTCTCCCCTTCCTAATCCCTTCTTCTTCCCTTCCCTCCCTCTCCTCCTCCCCTTCCTCCTCCATTTTCTTCTACATTGACTGGTGGCTAAGGTCAATTTTTGTCTACATTCAGGCTGGATATGTTTTTTAATCTGTAGATAGAATGAAGACGTCAAGGATCACTTGTTTCTGTTCCATTTTAAGGTGTGATGTATGTACATTTATTATATGGTGTGTCAACTGTAAGAAGTATGTTTTGAACATTTCTGCCTGTTTCAGGTAGTGGCATACAGTGCTGGCCATAAATAAATATGTATTTATCACACAGCTAGTTGATCAGACCTGGATAGAGGAGATGTTGTAACTAAACTCAATGGGTTTGCCTTTGTTGAATGCAAAGTGATAGCATGACCTGGACATAAAGAATAAAGAAAAACATATTACTTGCAGCAAATCAAGAGCTACTGCAGACAATTCTCAAAGTGGTGTCTCTCCCTAACCAAAGAGATCAAGGCTCTTTTCTTGGGGAAACTCATACATATTCACACAGGGAACACTCATCATCCAGTGAGAGAGGGGCACATTCCTGCACATGCTCAGTTTAGAGTCCTGCATCACACGTTAAAAGATCACCTCTGTGTGGAGAATCAAGTATTACGACAAGTAGGGTTTACTGAAGGTCACCTAAAAAGAGTGAGTTGGAGTGACTTGGGGATTGGGGTTGGTTCCTTGTAATTTGCTCTTGGAGGGTGAACAAATTTGAGGGCATAGAGGCTCTTTTCCCATCCTTGTCACTGTCTGAGAAGTTTATATGTTTGTAATGCCATGGAAACGTTATTGGAATCCTGGAGAATTAATTTCAATCAACCACCTCCAGTGCAACCCACAGTGAGAATAAAGACACTAAGACATATTTACAATTAAGGGCAGCCAAGGGGTTCTGAGCCTGGTCCAGATGAGGGTTCATGGAACAAAGGCCTCAACACAAGTCTTGAACTGAATTTTATTAATTTATGAAGAAGAGAGTGGCTAAGGATGACTGACTGTGAGAATGGTGGGAATTAGTGAGTACTGTGAGCAAGGCTAGCTAGGAGGCCAGAAGGCACCACTGCAATGTGCAGAAAGAAGGGTATGTGGAAAGACCAATCTGCATAACACAATTGAGGTAGCAATTAATGTTTAGGGGGTGGTGCCTCAGCTCTGATGGGTAAATCTTTTCTGCCCTGGGAGGTGATAGCCTCTTATCTTGAGGCCCAAACCCAATTGACAGCCCTGGAGTTATGTGGCTCTGCCATCCCGCTGGGCTCAGCTATTTAAAGGAAGACACTGAGGCAAGGAAACAGGACTGTTGCCTGGCTTCAGAGATTGCATCAGTATTTCAGCTAACCCTATTTACGCTGTTTAGAGCCAATCGAAAGGAAAAGGAAGTAGCTCAGCCAGCTCTGTACACATCAGTACATGGAGACAGGGCTAGGTTTAGCCAAAGTGGAGGTATTCAAGGAGAGCCATCCAAGTGGTCTTCTACAAAATGGATGTTAACAGTCATTTGAGGGAGCAGCGTCTCTGGTGTCCCTCATCCCCACCACCACACACATAGGTGACTGTCCCTAAAAGCGCTTCCTACTGGCTCCTGGGCTCCCCTCCCACTAGCCCTCACATTGACCAGTCACATGCTCTTGAGGCGATCCTTAACTTTGTTAGATCTTGTTATAAGATTAATGGGAGGTAAAAGCTTTAGAATAATAAATCGTTTATATTAAGCAAAGAATCGTCTCCTCACACAGATAATTCATGAACACTATCGTCTATCATCACTCATCTCACTCTCACTTATTGCCTGATAATAGAGCATATCTCCTGGCACTGAGGGAAAGTCACTTTCTCTGATCACTCTCCCTTTTGTCCTGGCCTGGCCAGGGTCAAGGCACAGGGGCAGCTATCTAAGGGGAACAGAGATGTGAAAGAACTCGGCACACTGTTTCGCACTTGAGTAGGTGTGTGGTTGAGCTGAAGTGGAGTGGGAAGAGTGAGAGAAAGATGCATCCTTCTGCCCCCACAGTACCTTCATATGTCTCTACCCCAGACCAGTAACCCCACAGCGTCTACACCACAGAGCAAAAGAATGCTTTGTGCTCTGAGGTACTCCTTCCATCCACCGGTTCCACTGGACCTTTAGCCTCTTGAATTATCCCAAAGGGTGCATCTAGGGGTTTCACACCGAATTCAAAAACCATTCTAGCTGTAAGGCAGAGGCAGAAAGTTTTTGTTCCTTCCCTTGGAAATTAAAAGATAAAGCTATTACTTGGCACATGAAAACGTTCATTATTTAACCTTCTTTTAAAAAAAAATAGACCATTATGCCTTTCATTTAGGAAGGACAGTGGAGAAATAGCAAATCTTACAAAAAACTCACTGACAGAAGGACATGGGTAATGTTAACGTCCTAAATCCAGTCAGGTACAACTATAAATTTTATAATGGATCGATCTAGTATGGAAGTGGAGTCCTATTCCAAATCTGCCCTGGGTGCATTTTAGTTCCGCTGTGCTCCTTGAACATTAGATTAATTGTTCTTCAGATTTGCTGCTTGAAGACTGTTAATGTAGAACAGAGAAATGCAAAATGCTAGATGACTCAGCAAAAATCCTAGAAATGCACATATTCTAATAGATAGGTCTGCCCTTGAGAGTTTGTAGGGGGGAGAAATAATAAATCCTGCAAGTTTGGAGCTCAGAGAGAGGTCAGATGTTTTGCTGAGGTGTCTCAGACAAACCCTGTCCAAGTACAATTTGTCCTAAGTCGGTATGCTGTGGATATTTCCAACGTCACTTGAGTCACAGAGTTAAAAGGTAGCTTGCAGACAAAATGACCCAATGCTGATACTCGGGTTTCTTTTCTGAGCATATAAATCTTTCCTCTTTTACTAACATAGATATATGCTACCTACAGAAAAATAATAAGCACCTTAAAAATCTCTTGTTTTCCTTTTTTCCTTGAGTGACTCTAGACAATGGTGCTAAAGCTTAAAAGGTACCCTTTTTTGAGCTGTGAGTTGTAACTTTCTGGCTCAATAACTGCTGCTTTTGTGGTTGACCAAGATCCCAAGTTAATGGCAAGATGTTTAAGGCAAGATAGTTTCCACCCTCTTTAAATCTTTCATGATGAGGGATGGCAGAGCTATAAGAATTGTTTGTTGTTAACCTGCTATTTATGTCTGATAGCCCCATGCAATATTCCATGTGGGGCAGGTGGATGAACCATTGTTACACTTTACAATTATGTGTATACATCAATATGCTCAGAGGGGTTCCACCGTCTTTGTGTTTCTTGTCTCAGTTCTGTCCTTGACCTCCTCCAACCCTGCAGGATTCATTCCACCCTGCGTGCCATGTAACAGAATCAAAGAGGAGAATCAGAAAGTAGCGATTCAAACCCCAAAGTGCATATTTAAGAGAAGCTCATTGGAGCTATAAGAAGCTTCTCTAGATGTCTATATGACCTTGAGGAATCAATGTAGACATAAATATTGGGGCTAGGTTGTGTGTCTTCACACTAAAGAGGTTTGCTTTCACTCATGCTCCTGACCTGGGTGCTGGTCAGAGTCCCCATGCTCAATCCCACCCATGCTCAGTCACATCCCAGACCTGCTTAGTCAGCCTCTGCGGGGAGAGCCTGGGAGTCTGGGCTCTGCAGGGGAACTGGATGCATGCAAGCATTTAAGCAGCAGTCCTCTGCATCTTTATAAATCTGGGGAGAATTCAGCCCAAGGATGCTGGCACCTGTCCCCTGGAAGCACTCAGCTCCTTGTGTGGGGAGCACTCTGTTGCCTAATTAAGACATTCACTTTCAGTTCCCTTTCATTTGGGTGACGCTGTGCAAAAACATGTTCTGTGGAAATTGCAGAATGACTCAGATAAAGCAAAAACTTTGCTGAGACACTTTACTGTGTCTATCTGAATTATCTTTTAAAAAATAAATACCATACTGCTTGGACTTTGCAGAACTGCACCGCATCAATTATCCCATGGGGAAAGAAAAGTTTTCTCTCCTCCACAGCGGGGAAAAGAGGAAGGGCTGCAGAAAAAGGCTCTACAGCAACCTGTGGGAGAAGTCACAGAAACACACTGGGGACAGAACGAGCAGATTAAGAGAATCGCTGCGAATTATGGTTTTTCATTTGGAAGGCAGTAAGTGAAATGCTTAAATTATTGAGGCGCTCTGCCAAGTCTAGATTTCTCGACTCCAGCACGATGGCTGCCTGGGACCCATCAGTCTTTGTTGCTGGAGGTGGTGGGGGAGGTGCCTGGGGCCTGCAGGAGGCTTCGCAGCATGGCTGGTCTTTAACCCGACCCCTCCAGATGCCAGGAACAATGCTTTTTCCTCCAGGGTGACAGCCAGGAATGTCCTCGGACATTGCCCAAGGTTCCCCAGGGAACAAAATGGCCCCTGGGTAGCAATTACCATTGTAAATGGATCTAGAACCCGTGTGATATTGGCCCAAAGTGCTTCTTAAATTGAATTGGAATATTGCTTGTTCCCATTAAACATGACAGATTGACAGTGCGAAGGAAAGCCTTGCTAATCTGAATTTAATGGAAGCTCCTACAAGAACCCAGCCTGACCTCTGAGAACTATTGCAGAAGGTCTTTTCGATTTTTTTTTTTTAATAAAGACTTAAGATCTTTTGGCTGCTGTGATGCATTTCAAATAGGCAAGTGAAGGCCGTATTTTGCTGTCCCTGGCTACTAGCTGGCTGCAAAGAACTTGCATTTTACAGCCATTCACGGGAGCGGTGAGACGTTTCCAGGGTGAAATTGGGCAGCCTGAATCCACTTGATTTGCCATCTGGCTTAAAGGAGATCCACTAGGTTTAACTGCATCGAGCCCTTTCTGAAGACTTGAACTCTTGATACTGTTTGAAGGGTTGAGAGTTGTGAAAGCAGTCCTCTGAGTTAAGTAGCTGTGGACCCCTCACAGTTAATCCTTTCCATGATCTGAAAAGGTCCGCTGCGTTTGTGGGCCTTTGGTAAACATCCAGTTCTTTTTGATTCGTGGAAAGTAAAGGTTTGTGCCTGACAGAATGAGCCCTTCACTTGGGAGATGAAGGAATTTTGTATGGATACATAATGGAGTATTATTCAGTCCTAAAGAAGAATGAGAACCTGTCATTTGCAACTAGATGGATAGAATGGGAGAAGACCATAGCAAGTGAATTAATTCAGACACAGAGATACAAGCACTATGTGTTCCCCCTCATATATAGAAACTGAGAAAAACTGGTTTGAGAGTAGAATGGTGATTATTAGGAACTAGAAAGAAGGTATGCATGGTGTGTGGGGGACAGCGGTTGTGGAAAAGGGGAGCTGGATTTGATCAGTGCATGCCAAAATATAGATGGGGCATTCCTCCTCAACTGGGAGGCTGAGGCATGAGGATCACAAGTTCTATTCCAGCCCAGGATTCCTTAGCCACATAGGGAAACACTGTCTCAAAAAAATAAAAGGACTTAGGATGTAGCTCAGTATGAATGCCCTGGGTTCAATCCCAGGATAGAAAAAAAAGAGGGGAGTGTCATTAGTAATATTAAGAAAAAAGAAAAAATCTCCCAGTTTAAATATGTTTTGCAAAATGCGAGCTTATAAGGAGGCTTCCCTGGGGACGTGAAGACGGGTTGGGTACATGCTGAGTAAGGTCCAGCCACCAAGACCAGGATGGTCATTCATCCATGGGCAACGAAAGGCCGGCTGTGTGCAAGGTGCCTTTCATCCTTTATGTCTCATGACGATCTTGGCATCCAACCACCTCCGACTCACAGGAAAAAAAAAAAGCCGCAGAAAAATGTGTCCGAGCTCCCATTGCCAGGAGTGGTAAAACTGAAAAGGAACCCCGTTTGGCTTATCTCTGTATCACCCAAGGGAACTCTTGCATTTGAGTCCTCACCTTGGGACCTGCTTTTGCTTCTGCGCAATAGATCAAGAAACTTAGAATTTTTCATTGCCCTCTGCTCTCCAAAACTTGGGGAAAAGCTGGCCCTCTGTTTGTGGCATGTTCTGATTTCCTGACATCAAGAGAGTTGCTTCTCCTTTTGTAATGGAACAGAATACACATATTAAAATGCACAGTTCAATGTATAGGAACAGGGGGTCCCAGGCAAGAGAAAGCACATTACGCCTCATTAAAAAATTTAATGGGAAAACCTACTAAAGGCAGCTTTTTGCCTCTGCAGTTAGACTCCAACAATTAGAAAGACAAAGTAAAAAAAGAGAAAAACTAAACCAGGTGTGGTGGCACACTCCTGTAATCCCAGCACTCGGGAGGCTGAGGCAAGAGGATCCTTGCAAGTTTGAGACCAGCCTGGGTTACAAAGTGAGCTCAAGGCCAGCCTAAATGGTGTAGTGAGACCCTGTCTCAAAAAGACAAGGGCCAGAGATTTAGCTCAGTGGTGTAAGCACCTGCCTGGCAAGTACAAGGTTGTGAGTTCGAGTCTCTGGTACCAAAAAAAAAAAAAACCAGAGAGAGAGAGAGAGAGAAACAATACCGGGGAAGGTTCCAGGTAATACAACTAACATAAGAATTTAGCAAAAAAGAGTCCTCAGGCAACATGGGGATGTAGCCAGGAACAGGAAGGGCCAGGACAACCAGCCACCCTCCCCCAACTCAAAAATGCAAAGGACACAAGTAATCGCTACTTATTGAG
The DNA here is from genome assembly GCA_004365215.1 of Cuniculus paca. Classification (NCBI taxonomy): domain Eukaryota; kingdom Metazoa; phylum Chordata; class Mammalia; order Rodentia; family Cuniculidae; genus Cuniculus; species Cuniculus paca. The sequence continues at coordinate 49,504 of RJWT010000906.1, forward strand.
TCTTATTTAATACATAAAACACACATATCCCCTTATACTTAATCATTAACTCTAAATTACCTTTCTGTAAGGCTCCCTTACATTCACATACACTTATCAATCACAAAGGGACAGGAGAAATCAAACTATCAAAAGCAATGCAGGCACATATTGCTAGATTAGGATCAAAGACTGCCAAGAGAACAGTCAAGAGATCAGATGGTGACACTGTTACAGGCAGCTGAGAGGACCAGATGTCCTGTGACCTTGAAGGAGAGAGACACCTCCCGCTATAAACCAGATCTCAAGACAAAGCAAAACAAATACAACCACACCTTAAGTAGAAGCATCAGGGATTGATATTCTAGATAGGTATGGATCACCTTGACCATCCGAACCCCTTAGAGGAAGAGTCACTGATCCTTAAGAATGCTTGCCTGCTACATGACTCACTTTCCTATTCATCCCTGATTTGGTCAATTTTACCTGGACAATTAATCTTATTGGTTGACCATAGTTCTGTCCCACCTCTTGCCTGTTTGCCTTGCAAGTTCCCAGGTTTTCCCCATCTTGGACCCATCTCACCTCATGGTTTTACTCTATGAAAGTCTCTCGAAAAGCCAGAATCTTTGGCAACCCACTTGGGACCCCTTCTGTCTCTCTCTCAGACAGAAGCTTTCTTTCTCTCAATAAATATATTCTGCTCATAACCTCCGTTATTCCTAAAATTCATTCTTTGATTTTAGGGAACATGAACTCGTGCAGAACATCTAGTAGGTTGGGAGTTCCACTCAGCTATAAAGAAGGATCACATTGAGAATTTTATAAGTAAATGGATGTGACCTGAGACCATACTCATAAGTGAAATAAATCAAACTCACATGTGTAAACACTGCATCGGGTCTCCCTTGTGTAAGCAACTGAAAGAGTCAATAAGATATAAAATCTTCAATAAATATTGTGAAAGGGCAAGAAACTGCTCAAAGGGGAAAAATAACTTGGATAGCGAAAAGGAGAAAAGAAAGAAGGGAAAAGAAAAAAGATATAAATTTGTATATATACAATTAAAATAGCTAAGATGATGTATTACTAATTCTATTAGTTCTTGGAACAAAACAGTTAACACTCATAGGATTAGATCAATTTAGCATGTCTGTATCTGGTATTCTGAGTAACTTTTTTGAAGATAACTATGCAAAAGTGTAACCTTTGTTAAGTTCCCACCATCTTGTTTTTTGCGGCACCAGGGATTGAACTCATGACCTTGCGCTTGCCAGGCAGGTACTTAGGCTGCTGAGCTAGATACCCAGCCCTGCTACCACCTTGTTTTGAAAGCCTGTATTGTTATTGATTTGAGTTTTTTGTTATTGTTGTTTATTTGTCTCTTTTGTTTCTTGTTTTTCTTGTATATGTTTTGGGTTTTTTTTCTGTCTTTAAAATAAAATTTAAAAATTCAAAAAAAAATAAAGACCCTAGTCATAAAGAAAGGAATGGTGGTAGACATGCCTAGGTTAGTAATGAAGACAGACAAGAGAGCAAGTCAGATGGGACAATGTTCAGGTGGTGTAGTGGTAGATCCATTGTGTCAGCTTGAGAAGTTTGGACGTTTCATTAAGTCAGCTCAGCAATTCTACACTGTAGGGTGTAGAAGACCTGCCCCAAGCCAACTGTCTGCACCCTAGGGTGTAGAGGATCCACCTGAGGGCGGCTCATCACCTGAATGGTGTAAAAGGGAAATGAGTAACCTTGGGCTGTCTTCTGTTCTTCAGAGAGTCTTCACCGTCCGCTTGGAGGTCATCTGTCTCCTGGCTTCTAGCACAAACTCTTTGGCTTCAACCTTGGATCCATTAGCCTTCTGGCATAGACTCTTCAACCTTCCAGCATAGACTCTTCAGCCTTCCATCACAGATCCCTCGGCCTCCTGATACAGACTTGTGTGGAATGCTGCAGTGAGCTCCAGACCTTGGACTGAACCTTTGGGTATCCAGTGGGCAGACACCCTCTGCACGCTTCCTCATCCGACTCTGTGGCTGACCATCATAAGCCAATCTTGAAATTTCTTACGCATTTGTATATCTCGTGTTATATCTGTGTCTCTAGTAAAACCCTGATGGATTCAGGTGGAAACATGGAGGATGGGAAAGACCCTAGTCCTAAATAAAAGGATCTGGAGGCAAAAATCCATGAGTATTTCACTTTCAAATACTCTCTACTCATCCTGAGTAGCTGTCTGTTGTCTCCATCTTTCCCCTTCCCACATATTCAAATAAGTCACTTTCTTATTTTAAATTCTGCTTCTTTAGTTCTTCACTGATGCTAGGTTTAGGATCACTGGGAGCTGAATGTTCTAGCAGACAAGTGGCATGGTAGATACCCTTTTCCATGCATGACAGATGTGTTTAGGATACCCATAAGATTGTGCACCTGTCACTTCTACCTAGTCCTGGAGAATTTTCCTCACCCCCAAAGAAAACTCAGTGCCCATTAATAAACTTCCCTCCCTACAGGCCCTGGTAACTAATAATCTACTTTCTGTCTCTATCAATCTACCTATTCTGAATATTTCATAAAAATGGCATCACACCATATGAACTTTCTATTTGGCTTCTTTCATGGAGTATACTGTTTTCAAGGTTCGTCCATGTTGTATGTGTATGCATTTCATTCCTTTTTTTGGCCATGCAACATTCCACAAACCCATATTTTGTTTATTTATTCATCTCTTGGTAGATGCTTTTGGTTGCTTCCACCTTCCAGCTATTGAACAGGAATCATTTTACCTGTTTTTTTTTTTTTTTTTGGATATCTGAAAAGTGGTATTTCTGGGTTATATGGAACTCTGATTGCCCCGTCCCAGTTAAATTGCCTTTCCTCTCTCCTACCAGGTGCTTAAGGTTTTCACTACTGTTTTTTCAACAACCTGTCGGTAAACACACAAGAATTTCTCACAACGCACCTCCTTAGGATTTATGCAACAAGTCAAAAAGTCTCAGCTGCTGCCCTCTAACTGAGTAGAGTCCAATCAAGGTAGCATATAAGTAACCAGGTAATGATAGTACATGCTGTTAAATGCTTCAAATGGCATACCTTGGGAACACACAGAAACAAACCCAGGGGTTATCATAACTAACATTTTTATTGAGTACTTACTGTGTGCTTAGCACTAAGTGGGGGAAGCTTGAAGCATGGAATTCATTCCTCAGCCAACCTACACCTTTATTTCATATCCAACTCTCTCTCTCTCTCTTTGATACTGGGAAAAGATGCCTTTTTGGTGGCCCCTCAACATATATGGTTTTCAAGGATTCATATATGAATACCTCAGTTCTTTTACTGGACACTTAGATTAACACACTCAGGTTCATTTGCTGGTGGCTGACCAAATCAAAGGAGGCCATATTTGGGGAAAAAGGAAAAAGGACTTATTCAAAGCTAGCGCTGAGGAGATGGAGGGGCCCCATTTGCTCAAATCATCATCTCCTCCTGTCCAGGTAAGCAAGGGCCTCTTGTAGTAAGGAACAGAGCTCAGAGAGACAGCGAAGATCTCCCCGCTTGGGCTTTATCCCTTCCAGCCATCTGCAGCTCCTCCTCTTTTTTGTGGAAAGGAAGCTGGGCTCCAGCCTCCTGGGGCCACCATCTGGATATTCTGTCACAGCCTTTTGGCTGAGGAGAGGAAGGTGTGTTGGCTATGTGCTCAGCAGGAGGAACTTGTTTATCTCTCTCTATATATATGATTTTTAAAGTTCCATTTCGCAGTGCCAATCACACTAGGGAAGGAGATTGTAGACTTCTCGGAATGGGGTAATTTTGATAGAGTATGTCTGATCCTTTACCAGAGCATCCCACACGGCTTAATAATACACCAGATACTTACTGTTTTCTTCCCTGTATTCATTCCTCACTCCCATGGATGTCCGCTCTGTACATGCCAAACAAACTCTTGCATTTGAGTCCTCATCATGGCAGCTGCTTTTGTTCCTTCAATACAACAGTTGGAGAAACTCGCCTAAGGCTGGAAGTTAACAAATGGTAGAAGGGGTCCAAATCCAAGGAGCCTGGTTCCATCCTTGTCCCATAACCACAAGACTTTCCTGGCTCCGAGCATGACTTTAATTGTTGCTGTGAAAACCACACACTTAGTGACTTAAAGCATTAGAAATGAGCTCACAGTTCTGGAGCCAGTAGTCCCAGATGAGACTCCCAGCGGTAACACCTTCAGGATGTCAGGAGGGCTGGCTGTCTCCTGGAGGCTCCTTGTCTCTTCCAACTTCTACAGGCTGCTTGTGTCCCTGGCCCACTGATTGTTGATCCTTTCCTGCATCTTCAGAGCCAGCTGTGGCTGATTCCATCTAAGCACAGTGCGTGGCTTTGACACTTCAAATCTTTCTTCTGTCTTCCTCGTATAAGGGCCCTTCAGGATCATCAGGGATATTTTTCCCATCTGCAGTTTAAACCCATCTGCAAAGTTCTCTTTATGATGGAACATCACATGATCTGGAGAGCAGAATGTGAACACCTTAGGAGTGTCCCTGATTCTGCCTATAACAGTAAGCCTCCACTAAGCCCTTCATAGAAAACAGATTGACGTGTTGGAGAAAAGAAATCTTGAGATGTTTGTCTGTCTTGGCCAGCTCTTTATGACACAGCAGATAACGTGCTCTGACAGCTGTCTGCATCTCCTAAGTGAGGCGCTGCTCTTTCTCATCCCTCGGTAACCTGAGAAAGATTCTGCACCTGGTGATTTGTATGCATGAAGTCTGTTCAATCACAGCCTGCCTCTCTTTGGGCAGAATGTACATTCAATGTGGCACTTATCAAGTGTGAATTGAAAAGAGCTATTTTGTTGAGCAATACAAGAAAATAGATGTTGTGTCTCCTAGCATAAAAAACAATGGCTCTTGATTACAGGTATGGAAGTCTCCCTTTACTAAATAATGCATCACCTATTTTGCACAATTAAATTTGATAAATCTGCCTCCTTGGGGATTTATTTGTGTATTAATCCATCAAGGAATAAAATGGTAAGTGAAAGGCTCCAGTGTTTACTTAGTTATTCCATATTTGCATTTACCTCGTAACACCCTTCCACAAAAGCTGTTTTAAAATTAAAATTGGAGATTTTTTTTTAAATAGCACTGCATCTGAACAAAAGCAAGAGATAAGCAACGTAAGTCAAAGACAAGTTTTTGCATATGCGCTTAGTTGAAATAAATGGGATGTGTGAAATAAAAGACGTAAACCTAAAAACAACAAAAAAGCAACATCTTGAATCTCTGCTTTGTTTTTCTCTGACAAGCATCAAGCGGATGAAACTCAGTAGAGGATAGCCTCCACATTGTGTAAAATACAGATCTCCCAAGACAGTCTTTGGAAAGAATTTAATTACAAGAGGCCTGTGGAAAGCTGCAGCTTGAATATTAATAAGCAATCATAGAGCTTGGTGTGAAGAAGAGAGGAGAAAAGTGCTTGAAGGAAGAATGCCTGGGTAATGCCAGATCATTAAAAATTAAGTAAGACATGAGAGTGTTCAGGTTGCCAATCCTTAATTTTTTTTACAGTTACTGGAAAACCCAGAACATTATTCAATCATGGACTCCTAGATAGGAATTCTGTCTCCTGAGCAGAAAAGTGGGGTCCACTACAGACTTGGAGGTTGATAGCCCATTGCCTTAACTGCTCTTTGGGCATACCTTTGGAAAAAAAGGAAGAAACTTTGTTAAAAAGTGAATTATCTTTTGTGGTGGTGGTAGGGAGGTGATATCACTAGGTATCTGTAGAACTTTTCTCAAGTTTTCTCTATCAATATCTGGCTCTCTCTTAGATGGCTAATTAAAATCTTGAATCTACCTAATGTCCAATGTAGCATTTTCTTCTTGCAGATTTATTTTGCTCTTCTGTAGCTTTTTCTTCTGTGTTAGCTGGCCTTTTACTACTGTAACAAGCACCTGAGTTAAATTAGCTTACACATAGGAAAGGTTCATCTTGGCTCACGGTTTTGGATGTTTCAGTCCATGGTTAGCTGTTCTGTTGTTATGGTTTAGCTCTAAGATGTTCCCCAGATATCTCATGTGGTCAGAGGTAGGGCTGCTGGAAGGTGATTAGATTATGAAGGCACTATACTCATCAGTGGTTTAATCCACTAATGAAATCATAGTTTGGTGGGCTATTAGGATGTAGGGCCCAGTTGGAAGAGGTCACTAGGGTCATGCCCTAGGAGGCCATATCT
>RJWT010000907.1:9981-55670 GCA_004365215.1 Cuniculus paca
AGGGAAGGGAAGGGTGTTTGTTTTCATGCAGACATTAGGAAGGCTCAATGCCTGTACGCATCAGAGCAGCTACTGAAGAGCGGGCCTTTCTGATTCCAATGCTGCAGCCAAACATCTTTCACTTCCCCAGTTAAGGAACTCAGGCCACCCAGGCCAGGGGCTCCTTTCACCAGAAGAAATTCCAGGCAATATGTGAGAAGATATGATCAGCTTTTTTGCGGAAAACCAAGGACATTAAGGTAGCCATTGTTGATTTCTTATTGTCCGATTTGAAGGCCTGTAATGCTTTCACTCTTTTGTTTTAGCTGGTTTTATATTATTTTGTTCTGCTTGAGTTTATTGTGTGTGAATGCATGAGCAACCATTTCGAAGAAAACAAGAGACACTAGGGTAGCCATTATTAATTTCCTGTTGTTATGTTTTGAAGACCTGCATTGCTTGCATTGCTCTGCTCTGATCTGCTTTGTTGTGTTTTACTGTTTTGTTTTGTTTCTATTCTCTTTAAAATAAAATAAAATAAAATAAAATAAAATAAAATAAAATAAAGAAATTCCAGGCTCCAGAAATGAACGACAGGGCATTTAGCAATGCATTTTTCAACAAAACATGTGAAGAGATACCCCAGAAGCCCAAAACAAAGTAGTTTTCTGCCTAACCAGAGAGAGTAGAATCATGAAAACAGAGAAAAAGAATTTGTACAGTCTCAGGGATTATCTGCAGCCCTCTTGAGACACTTACTTTTGGAAATCTTTCTAATCCATGCAAGTTGGATTAATACAGGCCATAGGTATAAACATTTTTCTTAGGACCTTTGAAGTAGATGAGGCTTTAAAGATCATACAGTACACACCCAAATAACTTTTTCTCATGTTAATGAAGTGGCTCACTTTGTGATCATCTAGTCACATGCAGAACAAGCATCTTGCTCCCCAAGAGTAAAGTGAAAATAAACCTGTGGATTTTTTTCTGGAATCTCAGACGCTAACTAACCTGATTTTGCTAATTCCTGCTTCAAGTAGCTACCTGCCTCCTCCAATAGTGAACACTTCAAATTTACCTTTCTCCAGTTTAATCATAAAACCAACTTTCATTCTCAGAAAATTTTGATAAACCCAACCCATGACTAGTTTCCACTGTGAAGAAAATTCCTTTAAATGAGACAAGCTTCTGGAACACTTCCAAATAGATTCAGTTTTCAATATTCTAAATAACAAAGAAATCATTGTTGAGGAAGAAACTTCTGATCTCATACTCTTAGAAGATTTTGTCAAATTTTACAATCTCTTTGAAACATTAGCAAAGAATTGAAAAGTGAAAAAACCAGTCTAGCATCAAGTCTTTCATGCTTTCTCTGAGGAGTCTTAAAACAGATATAGGAAGATTTGAGCCGTTGTATTTCTCTTCAAAATTGACATTGAAAAATTAGCAGTTATGCAATTTAAACAAAAAATAGCTTTAAAAATTATAGGCTGTTCCAAAATGTATTGAATTTATAGAAAAATATATATCTTTTTATTCCCTCTGAATTCAAGGAAACTGAACTGAATGAATGCCTATATAGAACCAAGAATACCTGTCTATTTAAACTGTATGAAATAGTGCTGACTTTTGTGGCTCTTAACTAAAAATTCATTTCCCTCACCCTTAAGCCTAAATCACATTCAATTCTCTTACTGTATGAAATGATTACAACTTGAAGACTTTTATAATCTAACTTTTGCTGATGACCTATATGCTTTAAAAAGATGAGCTGCCTTCTCCCTAAGAGTATTGGCAGTGGGGTTAATCCAGCTTATTTGAAAGGCCGCTGACTCCCCTTACCCTCCAAGTTGGCTTAATGCAGGCCATAGGTATAAGCATTTTTCTTAGAACCTTTGAAGTAAGTGAGGCTTTAAAGATCATCCAGTACAATGTTCCCTTGCTTCATGAATTTCATACACTTCCAAGTGAATCAGTCTTTTCCCAAATGTACAAAAGTACAAAAAATAACCTTGGAAAATCAGAAGTGCATGATTGGTATGTAGAAATAGCAAGCATCTTCTACGTTAGCAGTTGGATGGAAAGAAGACATTTGTAATTTTGTTAAGTTTAAAAGATATTCTCAGAATTGATTATTAAACTTTACATATTCCATTTGACCCATGTTAAACCAATACTTACTACATAAACACAGTACATACATACATTATGTATATGTATGTATATGCATATGTGTATGCCATCATATACATGCTCACTAGTATTTCTACAAAAGAATAGTACAGAAAAAATGCTTGATTCTCAGAGCAAAAAATGCTTGATTTTAAATACCATGTACATTATGGTAATTTCCTCCTTTTTAATATATAAATAGCAAATATTAGAGCATCTAAATGCTTAATACATAATTTCAACAGATCATATTTCAAAACAGTAGGCAGCTGGTCACCTTCTCTGAAACATTGTCTTCACCTGCCTTCTGGTTGACCCCTGCCCATTGGGTGCCCATTTTCAGTGCTTTTTGCTCATGCTGCCTCATCTTCTCAACTTCTCAGCATTGAAATCCAAGACCTTTTCTACACTTTTCTCTTCACTGATTCCATTTAATCTCATGACTTTAAGTGCTACTTCTTCCTTGGTAATTTTAAATGTATAACTCCAACTTTGAACTCTAAATTAAACTTTAGAGTCATCTATTCATCTACCTGCTTAATGTCTCCATTTAAAAGTGGTATAATTTTGATCGAAATATTCTGCAAAAGTCTGTGCTAAAGGGTTGGGTGTCAGCCTATGATACTTTTGGGAGCTGGTAGAACCTTTAAGGGTGGGAAGGAAAGAAGTTAGCACATTAAGGGTCACACCCCAGAAGGAGGTACTAAGGGTACAAAGCAATGAAGCCAAATGACCCTGAACTGAAATCTCTGAAACCATGAGCCCAAAGAAAGCCTTCCTCCTTTAAATTGATTTTCTCAGGTATTTTGTTACAACAGTGGAAAACTAAAACAAACCATGTAATAGACATCTCAAATGTAACATAAACAGACTGATGCTTAAAATATCCTTCTTTGAGAATCATCTCATCTCTGATATTTGCAATTCTACTTTTCCAAACACAAAGAAAAACCCCAGGAATAGTCTCTAAAGCCTTTCTTTCTCTAACAACCTATATCCAACTTGTCAGCAAATTCTACCCACCATCACAATAAATACAGAATTCAACCACTTCTCTCATTTCCATCATTTTTCCCACTGCCATCCAAGGCACTTTGCCTGGAGTATTTCAGTATCTTCCAAGAGAATCTCTCAGTGTCTTCCTCTTCTCAACAGTGCTGCAATCATTCTCAACTGAAATGATTTTTTCATCTTACCTAGTCTCTTGACAGTGTATTTGGGAAGTCCTTATCTTACTCCAACATTGAATACTTCAGATTTACTGAAGTCAGTTACTTAAGTTAGTTCACCTCTGCTAAACCCTTCAGTAAAGTCCTAGCTTACCCAGAGGGAGCCATTTTCTTACAATAACCTAAATGTACAGAGGTGCACATGCATGCACTATTACTTCTCTGATCTTACTCTCATTTTTTATTCTGCTCTTATCATATTGACTTCCTGACTGAGTCTCAGAAACTCAAGATGTCCTCTTGCTTCCTGGACTTTCTACTAACTGCTCCTTCTACTCTTCTCCTACAATACTTGCTCCTTCAACTTCTTTGCTCAAACTTCACTTTCCTCTCTGTCTTGATCACTCTGCTTAGAGACCCAATAGCTTCAAATTCCCAGAACTCACCAGCCTCCTGCTGTGATCTGACTCTTTGTGTCCTTTTGTGGGAGACATTGTCCAAATGAGTGAATGAACCTGAGTGGGGTAAGGAAGGGACCTTGGGGAACAGCAGTTCCCATGCTCCTGGAATGCACCGTTAGAGTTTAAAGCAGAATCTGCAGGACAACAGCCAACAGAATTAGGAGTAATTTACTGCCAGAGATGTTTGCTTTGGCCAATGTGTTCTCTCTGTCCCATAAGGCTGTTCAGACTAGGCCAAAGTGTGTCACACAATAAACCATCCCTGTCCCCTGACAAAAAATCCAATCCAATATGTTGTAAAATGCTTTTCTTCTATATCTTTGTTTTCATATTCTTGAGTTACAAATAAATAACTGCAGAGGTCTCAGTTGGTTACTGTTTCCCTGAGGCTCTCTTATGCCCAAAGAGCAGCCCTTCTAGTTCTCTGTGATTAAATTAAATCTCATCTCCTAGGAAACTTTCTCATCCTCTGTGCAACCATAGTTACACATCGTGACATCCACTCAACATTTCTATGCGGAAATTTCATGGTACTAGAAGGTAGAGCCTTTGGAAGCTGATTAGATCACAAGGATAGAGGCTTCATAAGTGAATAAGTGACCATTCTTTTAAAGGAGGCACCAGGGAGCTTACTTGTCCCTTCCACAATGTAAGAACATAGCTATGAGCCATCTACAAAACAGGAAACTGACCGTATTAGACATATAATATTCTGGCAACCTGCTCTTGAATGTCTGTCCTCCAAAACTGTGGAACATAAATTTCTGCTGTTTCAAGCCACCTAGTCTATTACATGTTGCTAAGTTAACCAAGCATCTCCAGTTAACCAAGACACCTTCCTTTCATTTTTCTCTTTCATTTATCAGTCCTAAATATATTTTAAAAGTCACAATTTGAGTTCTTTCCTGCCTACTAGATTGCAAGCTCTATGCAGGTAGTGGTTCAGTCATTTTTGCTGGCATAGTTAGCCTCCATATCTGGGGGCCCCACACCAACAGATTCGACCAACTGTACAACCAAACTATTCTTTTTAAAAAACGTGCCTGTGCTGACTATGTACAGCCTTTTTCTTGTTATTATTTCCCAAACAATATAGTACAACAACTCTTTACGTAGAATTTGCATTATTTGTTATTATAAGTAATCTAGAGATAATTTAAAATACACAGGAGAATGTGCACAAGTCATATGTTAACACTATGCTATTGTATATAAGGGATGTGACCATCTGCAGATTTTGTTATCTAAGGGTGTCCTGGAGCCAACCCCTCATTGGATACTAAGGGACAATTCTGTATCTCTTTTACTGAAAACAATACCTTTAAGTACTTAGAAATTATTATTGATTGAATTCAAGTGTAAATTTTAAAGAGTTGGTATGCGATAATTTTTGGAGAATGCTAATTTTTAAGCTAGATTTTTTAAAAATTATAGTCCTTCATTTTTAACACTTTGACATATTTTGAAAACTTTTTCAGCAGCCTACTGGGAAAAAAACCTATATATAAAATAAAGACTAGAGTTTAAGATCATGAATTTTTTTTATTAACTTTGATTCAATTTTGTGCCTTTCTAGAAGCCAACGAATTGATTGTTTCTGACCTTGAACAGAATTTCATGTACCAATTCCCAACTTTTTCCAGCTTTAAAAAATGTCTTTCTCATTAAACAAAAAGATATGAAAATCTAAGGTCACCTGTAAAACTATAATTTATGAACAGTCATGAAGCTTGATACAGTTAAATAGTTTACATAAAGACTGTTCCAAAAATCTGTCTGCCAATCATTCTAATGGGATTATTACCTTATTAAGTGTATATTGAATATTTGATCTCAAATATTCAAAGAATGTTATTCTATTATATAAAAATCGAATGCACAGTATTTATTCATTTTTTATTTTATTTTAAAGAGGATAAAACCAAGGAAAATAAAACCAATCAAAACAAACCAGTGTAAGTGACACAGGGCTTCAAAACATTATGAAATCACTAATAGTTACCCTTTGTTGTCTTCCAAATAGCTGCAGATACCTTCAGACATAATAAAAATCAAACAGAACAGAATAGAATAGAAACAATAAAAATAAAACAATGAATGCAATAAAGGACTTCAAAACAATACAATAGTAAATCCCAAATGACTACCATAATATATCTTACTGTCTTTGAAACAGCTGCTCATGCCATCAGATATAACGTAATCAAACAAAGCAAAAGAAAATAAAACCCAACCCGACAAAACAATGAAACCAATATAGGACTTCAAAACAAGACAATAGGGAATCAACAATGGCTACAATCCTCAGAAGGAGATCCCCCCAGATGTCACGCTGCATACCACTATCCTCTGAACAGATGATCAGACCACCCATGTTAGACCTGCAAGGTCAGTGAAACACCAAAACACCACAAGCATCAAATTGCATTTCACCTCAATAGCTGTCATCACAACCCGTGTTTCTCCGAATCAGCTGGTCGCTTACGAGGTGGGGAGGTGGGTATTGTCACTTCTTGTTTGCCAACCCACGCATCGGAAGGGCCTGGGCTTTGGCTGTCCCCTTGCCGGTGGCAGCCTGCACATGGTGCTGGTTCACTGAGGAGGCTGGCTTCTTGGTGAGGCCTTGTTCTTTACTCCCCGCCATCTGCAAATGGCACTGACTCACAGGGAAAGGCTTGGGTCTGGCTGTCTCCACACCACTGGTGACCCATGCATGGCACTGGTTCACTGGTGGAGCTTACTTCTTGGTGGGGCCTTGTTTTCTCCCCCCACAGTCCATGAATGGCCCACGTACACAGTATTTACTTATTTCATTTACTGTGTGGTATTATGGAACCAAGGTCAACAAGATTTTATAGTCTGTCTCCTTTCCATATACATACACATATACCCAGTCACAAACACAAATTGTTTGAGAACTTCTACAACAAAAATAAAAGATTTAATTCTGTATCTGAAGAGAATGAAAACCAGAAAAATAAATTACACATTCAAACTCAGAAAGATAATTAAAAGCAAAATGGAACATTTTCCCTAATTTTCAGTACAATGTTTAGTTCATACCTAGAAAAAGTACTGTTCTCCCAGGTATGATGGCACATGCACCTGTGATCTCAGTACTCAGGAGCCTGAGTCAGAAGAATCACCAAAGAATTCGAGGCCAGCCTGGACAACATAGTAACTCCAACATCAGTCTGAACTACATGGCAAGACCTTGTCTCAAAAATCAAAAAAAGACAAGACAAGCCAAACCAAGACAAAGAAAAAGAGTAGTGTTCTTTCAAAACACTGTAAATTAACAGACAATGCCAATCATGTCAAAAAGAACCCTCCACTGCTATCATCGACCGATAGCTCACACCACGATGGTCATAAAACTATAAAACAATAAAAAGCTAGTTGACTACAGTAAGAGAATTTCTGAAGAATTCAAAAGTGGAAATTCCCGAGGCCTGGTGTTTTTGCCTCAATTGAAGAGAATTTTAGGGGTGATATTAAACCTATAAATTGATCTCTTCTTTTCCTAAAAGTAAGTTATACATAGAATAACTTTCTCTTCCACAGATCGTCATGATTTTCATGGAACAGGCCCTGGTGTTACTACTTAATGCATGTCACTAAATAAGAACACTGAAGGAAACCAGTGTCTTCATTCTCTTGCATTGCAGATGGACTAAGCCAAAGTGTCAGGTTGCAAGTCATTCACATGAATTGAGGGTTATACCCAGTATTAACTTACTAATAATTTCAAGAATATGTAACTTACCAAGCTATGATTCCAGCAATCTGGGAGACTGAGGCAAGAGGATCACAAGTTTGAGCACAGCATGAGCAACTTAGAGACTTAGCAAGACTCTGTCTCAAAAATTAAAAAGAATTAAAGGGTTGGAAATTTAGCTCAGTGCATAGCCACTGGTTTCAGTCCACCAGTACTGAGAAAAAAAAAATGCACCACACAGGCAGCTGTGATGCACAGATACACAAAGAAAACAACTGAAAGCCCAACTTTCCAGTTTCTTTTTGCCTCAGTTGCATGCTCTGGCTCAGAGCAATGGATTAGTTCTCCAGGTGTTGTACAGTTTTCTCTCACATCAGGGAGTATTTTGAGCTAGGGAATATCTCTGAATTCCAAGAAAATTATGTCCTGTTCTAGGAAGCCATGTCCCATAAATCCATAGATTCTAGGTTTGTTTACTGTAAACATTCTAAATTAAAGGTAAGTTGCTTAAACATTCTATAACTCCATTTTTATCAAATATGACTAATAAGGTTGGTTATTAACATTTTTTATAAGGACATTATACCCGTGCTCCAGTCTTCTCTCTTTCTTGCGCATGACCCTCATCTCCCCTTCGAGGAAGAGAAATAGATCACAGGTCATGCTCCTCTTTCCAGTGCTGATCTGCAAAGTGATAGATAAAAAATAACAGTGACTGTTACTAATGAAATACAGCACTTAGAGTTTGAAGCTTGAGCAAATGTACACAACAGAATCTAGCAATTCTCTGCAGTTAATACAGTATCTTCTTGGAGATTATTGTGAAAAGACCCAGAAATTGGGATGGCCATTTCTTTAATATCTATTTAAACGCTATTTATTTCATGTGAGTGGGACTGTTGAGTAGTCGCCAAGCAACTATTTAAGCTATTTAAAACAAATTTTAAAACTATTTGTTGCCTGTGTGTGTTAGTCCTGGATAAAGATAAAGTTTCATAAAACTGTTTTTTTTTCAACATATTAACCAGCCGTAAAACACAGGCCTTTGTCAATACCAGCAAAGAATTTCAAGACAGACTATAAAGTGATGCAATTTGAAAAGCAGTGTTTCTTTATGAAAGAGACTTTAAGTTACTTGTAAAGGTAATCTAATTTTAAAAGTTTTTTTAAAGACTTTGTGTAAAATGGAAACTTTTCCAAGTCAAAGTACACGTCTGAAATAATGTAACATTTCAGTAAATAGTGCCCAAAACACAAGCTAACACAGTCTCTTGATAGTGCCAACAAAAAGCTCATACCTTTAGCACAGGACATCATTTATAATTGTTGTCTACAAAATTATGATTAAGCTAAACATGTATTGAATTGTATCTGTTGTGCGGGTTCTATTTTCCTCAAAAACGTCTCCTCATTATTCATATGGCTCAAGTTTTGGAATTCCTATCTGCAGCAAGTGATTTGCTGAAACACTTGTAGTGTCAATATTATGGTACCCAATGTTGGTTTTTAAAAATGATGCTGTATTGTTACTGGAATGCAGTGAACTTCATACACTCTCACCATTTTTCATAAAGTTCTCCCAGGCATCATAAAGAGCAAATTAAACATACAAGGCCTTTGATCTCAAGAAAATTACAGTTTAAAAGTCAACAAACTGAGAAATCATCAACATGACTATTCCAATTCACCTAGCTTAACTGACAGATGTCATTGAAATGGACAATGATTTACAGGTCCATTCAAGTTCCAAGGTCATGGAGGAAATACATAACATAAGTAAAATAAGACAATTGCCATTCATGATGTTATTAAGTCCCCACAGCTAAGTGCTACACATGATATATTTTGTGTGGAAAAACCATTCCCTTTCACTTATCAAAAATCATATGAATCATTGCATAGAGGATTGGAAGTATCTTGATTCTGGTTCTTCAATCAGTATGATATGATTGCTGTGGTTTGCATGTAAGGCTAAACTCGAACATGACCCTCCCATAGCCAACCTGTCTGCCAGCAGAGGTATTCACTGTTCTCAGCATTGGTGCCCTCAGCAAACACAGAATGTCATAAAAGAGATAAGATGGAGCACGAAATCTTCCAAACAGTGGACATTGAAGATACCCAAACATTTATACTGGACACCTCGAGGACTTGGCCCACTGAGGCATGAGACATCCAGAGAACTTTGACCACTGATGCTCACTAAGATCTTCCTGCTCTTAGAAGGCAATGTCCTTTTGCCTTCTCTCAAGTCCCATTAAAAAAAAAAGCCTGCTTCTCTTTGCTCCCTACAGACGACCTTTTTACCATCTGTCTACCTGCACTCAGGCACAATAAATTCCACACCATGTTGCATTTACACAGTCCTGATGGTCTTGGCTTGTGTCTGCCTTACAGTATTCCTTACCATCTGTACTGAGTTCATGTGTTGGAGCCTTGGTCCAATGTAGTAAAGTAAAGGTGGTAGGACCTTTAAGTGGCAGAGTCTAGTAGGAGGTCACTGAGAGCACTATGAACAGAAGAAATTAAGATAAAAGGGTCTTCTCAAAAAGGGTTGTTATAAAAGAGCAACACTGGCCCCTTGTTATGGTTTGGATCTAGAATACTCTCTCAAAGCCTCATGTACTCACGAGTCGGCTTTTAGCAGATGATTAGATCATGGGAACACTACACTAAGACTAGAAAAGGCAGGTCACTGGAGGTGTGATCTGGAAGGGTGCATCTCCTAGTGGCCCCCTTCACTCTCTGCTTCTTGTCTGCCATGACCTGAGTGGCTCTTTTCCCCAGAAAGCTCTTCCGCCATGCAGTTTCCGCTGGTGCTGACTGTGCAAGAACTGAGACTTCTGAAACTATGAGCCAAAATAAACCTCTCCTTTAATTTGCGAGTGTCAGGTATCATGTCTCAGTGACAAGAAAGTGATTCAGGCACCTTTGTCTCGCTTCTTCGCTCTAACTTCCTCCCTCCTATGATCTCTCTCTTTGGTGCTCCTGCCATTGGGATGCTTCTCACCAGATGCCACAGTCACCTGATCTGATTTTTCAGCCTCCAAAACTGCAAGTTAACTGAACTTTTTTAGACATTACCCAGCCTTGGGCATTTTGTTGTAGCAAAAATAAAAGGACTAATTCAACAATTGTGGCTTATAGTTTTGAAGGCCATGAGTCCTGTCCTTAGCCTTATACCCAGCAGGTTGTTAAGTAAAAATGGCCTAATAAACTTTATACCTATAGTTATATAAAATACAAAAAATGGCTTGTTTAGAAGAAAAGCAAAAACCATTTCAAACTCTTAAAAGGAACATTCAAAAATCTCAGGGAGTATATCCATATATACTGATCATATATACTATCAAGTATTTTATGAGAACTTGAACTAACTTTGGTAACATTTGAAGACTCACTGTCAGTGTCTCCTACCTTGTATGGCATACTGAAGAGCAGGAATCTACATGCATTTGTCATGGGATATACCTTCCCGCCCCTAAGCACTGCAAAGAGAGTAATACTGGGGAGTTAAGACGCTAAACCTTAAAACAAGTAAAGCTTAAGCTGAATACTAAAGTTATGTAATTCTTTTCTCACTCTAAAAATAAAGAGGAAGAGAAAAAATTCAGCTTGAGTCTTTTTTTAATACCTCCTAATGGCAGAAGCATTTAAATTTCTTAACTGGTGCACAAGAGAGAGAAAGAAAGCAAGATGGGTAGAGATTTAAATTCAATTCCTTTCTTCTATTGTGTAAGACTACAGCGTCAACAACTGGCAAGTGAGAGAAGAGATACATCATTATACTTATTTATAGCATTAACTACTTTACATTCATCCACACAAGTGAAACTGTAAAAAAAAAAATGATAAAGGGAGTGTGTAGTTCTTTCATTAGCTTGTCTGTAATACTGGATTGGTCCATAAATTAATGTGTATAAGAGGATGAGGGGGAAAAAAGAATTCAAAGCTCTGCCATTGTAATTACAGCTCTTTAAATATCAAAAGACACAAAGAAAGATTTCTTTTGAAAAACCTACTGACTCTCTTGGCAAGACACTATTAATTACTTGCATAACTCTGCAGTTTGTACACCCAGAGCTATGGATGACATTATTACATTATCCAAGCTTTTAACAGTCCCCATTGGTCTTGGTGTGTGTTTCTTTAAATTCTTGTTTACTGAGTGATCCTTCTGTAAACTTCAGCTCCCTGCTTGGAGAGAATGAGCAGAGCTTGGAGACAACAGGTAGCTTTGAGCCCCTTGCATTGTCTACAACTCACACATTTCAATTAAAGAAACTGTACCATGCGAATTATTCAATTAGGCTGGAGATTGCCATGAGCAATAATAATATCACAATCTTATTTAAAAACAAGACATATAGCTTCCACAAACAAACTGTTTATAAACCAACCACATGGGCAGATGGAAAATACAAAATGGGCCTCCAATCTAAATTAATAGCTAAAGCCCCAGAGTAAAGAGTATTTATAATAGTTATTGCTTAGAAAACATTTGCCTCCAAATTTCTAGCTTTTATATATACACCTAATCAACATTTCTCTTTTGAGCATTCATTGCATAGGAAAGTAAATGGAGTTAAAATCTGGCCCCTGGCTTTATATTTTTGCAATAAATACAATCTCTAGAGAATATCCTCCAAGCTGCACTGGAGGAGAGAGAGGGAGTGCATTCCTTGATAAAATGAAAACCTAAATTCAAAGCAGCAAATTTGTCCCCTGCTATGCCCAAGTGCCAACTTTCAGCTTTAATCATACACAAGAAAGTTTTGCAAATTTTTAAAATGTAAAATGTATTTATGAGCAAGTTGAGTTGGTCCATATCATCTATTGGGAGAGAGAGAAGCAGGTATAGCAGGCGGCAGGTCAAAACCCACATTGCCTGAAGAACTTCAAGCTAAAGAAACAATGGTAGTGGTCTTCCTCATGGTTTACCCAACGCATGGCCAACGCTTAGGCTTACCTCAAGCCAGCCCCTCTGGTTGAATATTCAAAAACTGATCTGAGAGGTAACCCAACTCACAAAGTCATTAAACCTGACATGACACTATTTAATAACGAAAGTTGTTGAGTTCCTCCTAATTAACCAGCATGCCAATTAAGTATAAGTCTTGGCCAACAGCCAAATTCTATTGATATATATCATGAAGCTTGATCCTGCAACAAAGTAGAATAGCTCCTGCTACAGTTTAAATGTTCCCACCAAAACTCCAAATGTAAATTTAATCCCCACTGTGAGATATTAAGAGGTGAGACCACAGTAGGTTCTTTAAGAGGTGATTAAGTCAGGAAAATTCTGCCCTCAGGAATGGATTAATGGGTTACTGCATTATAGTTTGGCTCTGTTTCATGCATGTGTCTCTCCTACTATGTGATGCCACGGCCCCTCTTGGAACTCTGTGAAGTCTCCACTAGCAAGAAGGCCTGCACTAGATGTAGTTCCTCAGTGACGGACCTCCCAGGCTCCAAAATCATGAGATGAATAAACGTTTACTCTCTATACCTAGACTGTAATATTCAGTTATAGGATCAGAAAATGGACTAAGGCAACTCCTTTAAATTGTCAACCTAAAACAAACAACAAAAGACTAGCTCTCCAAAGCATAGTGAATTCTGGAAGACCATGAGATCGCTATCCAGAATACACATGACACAGTAGACCATTAACAAATCCTGGGAAACAAAGGAAGTCAAGTGATTTAAAGACAAAATGAGGAGGATTACATAATTGTTTTGAAACAATTATCTTTGGTTATGGGAATTAATAACAAGGGAGGTATACATCCATTACAGGAACAGTCAGTTTCTGGATAGTTATCTTTATAGAAGCAATGTTTGTCCAAGGTTGTGGTGGGCCTTCTGTAAAGTTATAGTTCTCAGGTAGTTGTTGCAATAGTTGTTATCACAGGTATACTTACGTGACAGCCCTTCCTGACTCCATTTTGTTGGAGCTGAATACGAGTGCCTCCATCTTGGTAACTTTTCAAATCTTTTATGCTTCTAGTCATATAAAAGAGTATAGGAATGTTTTAAACTTTGGAAGCAAGGCAGAAGTCAAGAGAATGCAGGTATATATCTGTAGATAAATTCATGTGAGTATAGATTAACCCAATAATAGATACTATAAGTAGGTTTTAACATTTTTGTGTTTGTTAAGAACTTTCTTGGAGTATCCCAATGTCTCCAGTGGAAAAGACTGTAAAATTTTTCAGCTAATCTATGTTTAATCAGAGTTCTGATACCATTCCTTTATTTTACAATTGAGGAAATAGATAGAAAACATGTATGGTTTTTTCAAATTTTCATAAATAATTTGTGGTAAATACTCAAACCGTGATTCGTCTCCTATTCAAGGATTCTCTTACTATTATGCTAAAGAAAGAATAAATTGGTAAGTATTTATTCTTCCTGAAGCAAACGGCTGCTTTTTTTTTTTTTGCCATGTTAGTCATGATCTATCCAAGTAAATATAAAATGAAAAGAAGAAATCAAAAACAAAACATAAATGTATTATATGGGAGATTTTCTTTTAAAGACTATCTGGAAGGAGGAGTAAGAGTCACAAATTAAATCATATCACTTTCAAACTCAAAACATTTCAGTGACTTTTATAGCTCTGATGATGAAATCTGAATTCCACCCTGGTCTTCCAGGTTCTGCCCCAGGATCTGTGTGTACAAAGTGTTTCCTATATCCTTTTCTTCAATCCCCACATGTCTAGATCATCAGGCTTTTTTTAGCTGATAGTGGAGGTTCATTACCATCACCCTCCCAAGACTGTAAATATAGTTCTTGTCTTCTTGTGCAGCTTATCCCAGTGCCTCACTCAGAGCATATAAATAGTGTTCAGTAAATATACGTTAAATAAATGAATGAAGCCTTATATGTAAAAGTGCTTGGAAAGTTTCCAGGATATAAACCAATAGTAAACTGTTAGATATTTCTTGTATTTATTTCTTACTACATTTGGAATCTGATCCTAACATATCACTTCAAAGGGACAGATTTATGATTTAAAGTAGCACACATTGTATTGTACAATCACATCAGGATGAGCCAGGGTAATTAAAAATGAACTAACACTATCACTAACACATTTCCTGCACTAACAAAACTAAGCATTCTGAAGTCAATCATTTATTGAAGAAACAGAGGGCTATTTCATGTACCAGTAAAGAAAGAGGAAAGGAATTAACAGTTTAATTCCTTTAATTTCCCATGCCTGTTGCAGCCAAGGTACTCTTGGTTCACACACAGTCCTCTCCTGGGGAGAGATGGGTATAATGGCAGATATGATGTCACTGCTTCCTTTCTGAACATAGTTTGATTTATTGAGCTGAATTTCTGCCAAGTACCCTCTCCAGGGAATATAAAAGGGACCTCGGGACATTATCCAAACCAAAAATCTGGGACATCTGAGTCTTTCATCCTGATGGAAGCTCAATTTTTCCACAGTGAGCCCCACTTCCTCCTCACTTTCAGAGCAAAACAAGCTCCCCATTGGCTCGTCTCCCCAAATGCTGTTGCATCGGGAGTTTGGCTTATCTCTTCTATGTGTATACATTTATAAGAGTATGATCTGGGAGGCAACCGTGAACCTCCTTACCTTTCTGGAGATGTCCTGTGAATTAAAGTATTTTAATGGGCATGATACATTGATCAGTATAACACCATTTTCGACCTATGTATTTAAAAAACAACAACTAGGATCTTAAACTGAAGTGAACATGTGTGTATTCATGTTGTGTATTCAGGTCCCTGAGGATGGAGACATGGTGAGTGTGTGTGTGTGTATGTGTGTGTAACTCTTTACACCTAGCAACAGTTCAGCTCAGGAGTGCACCTTTCACACACAAACCTATAAGAACAGCAGGACAAAAAATATTATAAACTTTCCTTTTTTATAAAGATAGCCAAATTTTCATAAATGAGGTTTCCTTAAAGTAAGACATAGTTCTATCTATCCCTGTTTGCTGCAGTCGATCATAAAATTTTAATAATGGTAAAGAACTTAGTCTTTTACATTAAACGTCTCTTTTGTAGATCAATACAATGAGCTAAGAGAATCATTCAAGTTCAGGTAGTCAGATAACAAAAGAGTTAGACATTGAAACAAAACTAAAGCTTCTTGACCTTCTGCTCTTTTCTGCACATCACACTTCCTCTTGGATTTTTTACTTTAATAGAGGTGAATAAAAATCTTGAAATGATGTATAGTGTATGAAGTTATAGGCTAACCTCCCTTAACTAAATCTGATATATTTGTTCTTCCCCATATTTAAAAGATTGTAAAAACCCTTATTAGAAGTAGGTTGTAAATTGGGCATGGTGGTACATTCCTGTAAACCCAGCACTCTGGAGGCTGAGGCAGGAGGATCACTGTGATTTTGAGGCCAACCTGGGCTACATAGTGAGCTCAGAGCTAGCCTGAACTACATAGTGAGACCTGTTCTCAAAAAAAAAAAAAAAAAAAACAGAAAGAAAGAAATAAGAGTATAAAACACTTTTTTAAAACACTGAAAGAATCACCATGTAAAAGATGGGATATGAGAGGTCCCAGAATTTAATTTCAAAGTTGAATAAAGCCTATAAGATTACCTTAGTTAAAATATCTGCCTATGATGCCTACAATTATGTTATTAAGAAGAACACACTACAAGGTTAATCTATAGTGCATAAAATCACTTATATTTTCCACAAATTAATAACTTGGTTTATTTAATTATTGTTACTTTTGTGCTTAAATGTTGGTTCCATAAGAGTGAGGCTGTCATCCTCTCTGGGTCTCAGGAAATACACAGTCTCTGGGAACTAGCAGAAAGTATACACTTGTTGAGTGAATGAATATTTGAACTGGTTTTGAAGAGCCTGAGTGGAGAGGCATGAAAAGCAGAAGAAAAGCATGGCTGTGGCCTGGAAGCATGAAAGGGCCAGACATGTTTGAGGGTAGGGAAGCCTGGGGTTTCTGGGCAGAGATTGAGAAAGAAAGTGAAACCACAATTTATGTGGAAGCAGGTTAGCTCATATAATCCTTGACAAATAAAGAGGTCCAGCCTCCGTTCTACAAGCACAGGAATCTTTCAGAGATTACTGATAGGGACACCAATAAACACAGGTCTCAACTTTAGAAACATCATGGACTTGAGTATGAATGAAAAGTTTTGAACAAGACAGAGGTAGGAAGATTCATTAGAATGTTTTGGATTCATTTTTTTAAAAATATGTCACCTATGTACTTGAAGAAGAGCAGAAATCAGGATATTTGCCCTCAAGAAGATGAGAGTCCAGTGGAGAGACAGCTACATAAACAGTTCATGCCAGCACAGCGAGATAAGTATAATAAGTAGAGTGAACACGGAATACAAGCTGTGCAAGAAGAGATTTTGAATTCAGTTTTAGTTGCAAGTGACATATCCTGTTATCAACGATGCACAAAGTATCAGTACAGTAAAGCAGAAGGGAAGTCTAAGAAGAGAGAGAAACATAGTCCAGGGATAGCAGAGGTTTAGTCCCAGAGGGGAGACAGGGAGTGTCATGGGAATAGAAAACCTGAAGGCAGTTGAGGCATTCCAATCTCAGCAGCCTAAAGACTCTGTCAGTGTAAGTGGGAAGAGGATGAAAGAGATCCAGAACTCCATGCCTTTCTTCTGCTCCCTCAACAGACTATACCTTTCTACTCTATAAGCCCTCGTCATGACTGACCCTTTGGTAACTGGTATGTTTTGGATGTGGTTTGTCTCCCAAAGTTCATGGGCTGGATGCTTTGCCCCCAGTGTGGCAGTGTAGACTTGATGGAACCTTTGAGAGGTGGAGCCTGGTGGAAGGCGATTAGGGAAAGGAAGGAAGGAATGAATGCTAGTATCATGGAGTTGGAAAGAATGTCCTTGGAAGGAATGAATGCTAGTATCATGGAGTTAGTTCTCATCAGAGCAAGTTATCACAAAGCTAGTGAGTCTGGCTCCTCCCTGATCGCCTTTCCTATATTTCCTTGTGAACTCTTTCTCACAGACGTCTACTATTGTGATGCTGTTCACTATGAAACCCCCCCAGGGCTGAGTCCCTGACACCATGCTGATACAGTGCTCTTGATCCTTCAGAAATGTGAGCTAAATAAACCTCCTTTCTTTATAAACTACCAAGCTTCAAGTATGTTGTTATAGTAATACATCATGAACTAAGACAATAGCCACCATTTTAATTCCCATAACCAGAGATTAATTTTATCCAGTTCTAAATTTTATGTAAGTAGAACCATAGAATATGCACTATTTTTTTTAATCTGGTGGTACTTACTCAGGTATCATATACCAAGCCATCTGTTTCATATCTGTGCACGTTACCACATGCATGATTTGCGCAAAGTGGAGATAGGAAAGGAAAACTTAAAATGACTGCTAAGCTATATTTCTCAGGGTAGTAGTTTCTCAAGATGTCGACAAGGGTTGCATTTTAAAGTGTTCTGTTATGAATAAGCTTGGAAAATGACAGGTTAAATGGAGTGAAAACCAATTCATTCTTTGAGTCTTCTCTGAGCTTTAACTATATTAGTAAGCACCATGAATCTGCAAAAGAGTGATAAATATCCAGAATTTCTTTTTTTTCTTAAGAGCAGAATATATTTATTGAGAGAAAGAAAGCTTCTGTCTGAGCGAGACACAGAAGGGGTCCCGAGTGGGTTGCCAAAGACTGTCTTTTCTAGGGACTAATATCAGAAAGACTGTCTTTTCTGAAAGCTTTTCTAGTGAAGTATTTCTCAGAACTCAGATATTAAGGAACTCACTGTGGAAGTGTGCAAAACAGAACACTGTGGGAAAGGGATTGTATTAAACAGACCTGCTCCATCCTGGGAAGCAATTCTCTTGGGCATTTGGAATTTGAAATATCAATGGCTAAATCCATCAGGGACCAAGTGTCCAGCAGGCAGCTAAAATCTAGGAATAGGGTATTCCAAGCTCCATTAGGCCTGGACACATATTTTGAACTTTCTGGCATACAAGCAATGTTAGAAAATCTGTTGATAGATACAGATTACATCCCCAGGTTAGAAATAGCTCATGACATGCCCCCAAGTCCCAAGAGGTAGCTGGGCAAAGGGAAAAGGACCAGAGAAGTAACAAATGAAGAGGTGTGGTAAAGCTGATAAAAGAATTGACTTCTGTTCCTCCAGGCAACAACACAGACTCAGTCTCATTTCTATCACACTTTAGGCCTTTTGCTCAAAGCTTCTCCCAACAGCCAGAGCTCAGAGTTGCTTAAATGTCTTAGAGGTTCAGTCACAGGAATCAGATTTTATAGGATTCAACTAAGAAGAGAAGCCTAATCCAAAATATAACATGCACTTTCCAGAGGAGTTTATGAATTTTAAACAAATGCATAGGTCTAATATAAAAATGCTTCTTGAAATCTAAAAACTGGCTTTAAAAATGGCAAGAGGACAACATACTGTGGTTTGCTTATCTTTTGTTCTCTAAGGAACCAAAGCAATTTTCAAACGGCTTCACATGTTTAAAATATCAGGCACATTATATACTTGGTACTACTTTGTAATCATATTTATACTATTAGAAACATACTTTGCTCTTATATTAGCCGATATATTAGATTTACACATAAAATACAGCAAAAATTATTTTGATATTAAGTTAAAAGTTAAGCAAAAAAGAAGAAATGGTGGTGTGAAAAAAACTCTGCTAATATTTAATGAAAAATTTGAAAAAACAAACTTTTGTAATACTGAAGAGATCACCTAAGATAAAGATCTTATTTCTTCCAACTGACTAATCTGGAAACAGCCAAGAATGTCATTCATTTTAACCATCTTTGAAAAAGATCTTATAATATTGCCATCTGTTGGCATATGACAGATACAGCATTCCAACGATGCAGATAATGAAGCAAAAATACAGAAAATTAAGGGACAGATGTGGAAAACTCGCACATTCGTTTGGCTTAGCATTTCACATCTGTTCTCTGTGAAACTTCCCTTTAACACAAATCTAATTCCTGGATTCAGTACCTTGAAATCTTATGCTATGCAGCAACATGTTTATGGCTGACTGAAGATCCACCCATCCTTACACATCATGTGTTTTCTCTTCAATATTGAGAAGGCTCTATCTACACCTCAGTTTCTGCTATCCAAGAAAGATCCAAATACATCTACAGAAGTGTACTGCATTCGTACATTCATACTTGTAAAGAATTGCTCACCGGAATTTGAAGTTAAATATGATAAAAAACAGAAAGAAGTTAATAATTGTCTGTATAGTCTACATCCCATTTTAAGATTATGCATATTTTTGACTAGCAGACAGATGAAAAATAGCCCAAATCTTGCACAGTGTATAAACCTGTTCATTTAAACATTAAATATTCTCTTCATACTTTTAAAAATTTGGACCATATGAATATGTTTGCTATTCAGACAGTTTATTTAAAAATACCATGAAATGAATAATTATTTCAAAGCACTTCACACACACTTGCTGCAGGCAAACCCATTCTATGCCCCTTTCCATTGTGGGGATCAACATTGTGATGGTCACTATTTCCCAGTAAGCATCCCACAGATGACAGAGATCCTCACCTATGTTCCTGATAGTATAAGGGTTCCTACCAGAATATTTACAAATTGCAGCTCCATTAAACAAATATCTTTTTGACAGAATTAAAAACCTATTTTCAATCATTCATATAACAACCTTATAAGTTAACAGAGCCAAGAAACCTCGCTTTCCTTTCAAAGTGTCTGTCCACTACTTAATTTTGGTAAAATGCCTGCCTGGTATTTGTTTTCCTGAATGCATTGACATCAAGGAGCTGTGCACCTCAGACTAATGTGAATTTAATATGGAAATCCTGCTTTTCAACTGAATGAAGGCCAATGACATCACAAGTTTCAAGACAAAAGGCTTTAGAGTAGTTCCTGGGGAGAAAAGTGACAGGAGAATTAAACTATGGCAGGGCACATGGCGGAAGACTTACGCTGATCTCAGAATCTCCTGTCTTTAGTAGTCAGCACCGTATCTAAATAGAAAGCAGCAACGTCTTGCTCAAACAACTATCAAACATCTTGATTCAAGTTTATGCAAATTTAGCAACATTTAACAAAGATAATTTACATTCATAATAGGGACTAAAGAATTTTTTGCCCCTTTTAAAGGACTTGGTGCATTACTTAGACTTGAGAAAAACTTGTCAATATTAAGGTCACAATTCTGAGACCTGGCAGCCTGGTTTCCCCCAGGCTTTGTATCTTACTAGCTATTTGACAGAGGATAAGCTGTTCAATCACTCCAACCCATATCTTCACTTGGGACACAAAAATCATAAAATCAATCTGATAGCTTGTCAGGAGGTGGAATCACAAAACACAAAGCACAAAGCCTGGCCCAGAGTACAAACTCAGTATTTGTTAATTATTTGTGTTATCCTTTGTTCTTTACCATAACATTTCGAGGTAAAAGTTACTGAGTCCATTTTACAGGGAAGGAAACTGAGGCACAGAAATTTTCAGAAACTGAAAGAAATGCAATGTCATGCAAGGTTCTGCTGGCTCTGGGCTCCTCTAATCCTTCCACTAGACCATACTCCTCCTCAGGAAGCAGACTGGAGGCAGTTATTTCCTGCAGCTGAAGATGTATCTGCTGAAAACATCCTCATCACCAACTGGAGCTTTCTCTCCTTTGTCACCAGAAACTGGGGAAACTGGGGCACTACTTCTGACTGTAGTAAGCAGAGTACCAGTGAAAATCTTCCTGGGAGCAACTTCCTCAGACAAAGCAGAGGTGATTGATTACCTGTGAAATAAAAACTACTTTATACCACATTGTCTTCAGTCCCACTGTGCTGCATAAAAAAAGCCCTGAGCAGAAAAGTTGTATTTTCCTTCGGATGGATGATATATAGAGGGGGTTGAGATGAGTAAGTATCAACATTCAATATTATGTACCCTGTTTCCTGCTAGAAATTCTTTTTAGTTATTCATTATAATTGGATCTATTGTTTAATAAACAAAGTAAAAAAAAAAGTAGTTGTGAGCTTGCATGTATTCCTGGAGAAAACTCTTCTATCTAGTGATGTGATGTGCCCTGACACTGAGTTGGATACATAATGAGTGTGGTGGTTCACATTTCAGACTCTACACTGTCTTCATCACACAATAGGGAAATAAAATTCTCCAGACTATCAAATATGACAAGTCTGCAGTGACAGTTAATCCTTTTTATTTCTTGTCATTAAATGTGCTCTGCATCATTATAATATGTAATAATTGTCCATGAAATGGATGGCTTCAGACTGACTGACTTTCAGTAGAGGGGAAATAATAGAGATTTGTGATAGGGAGATGTTAGTGGTGATGAGGAAGAGGATGAGACAATATTTTTGGAATGTCTTCTTTCAAAGAGCTAAAGGCCAACAATACTCAGCAAGCAAGAATTGACTCTACTCAGCAAACAAGAATTCTACAGTCAGTTTTTAATTAAACCCATGCAACATATCATTTATCTTTACCCAATTTCTTCAGGATTCCTCTGTGTGGCTTGTGTCACAGTACAGATTAGAAGACCCATGCCATAACAGTCATTGATTTTCCCTCTGACACATGGAGATATAGAAGCAGGCCCATGTGATAAGGCTTTTTCCCTGATGGCATGCTACTTACAACCACAGTGCTGTGTTCAGCTTCCTAGAAGTAAAGTTAGATTCATCACACATTCCACCATGAGCCCCCAATGTGCCAGGTCCTGGGCAGGGCCTGTGAAGGACACAAGTCCCAATGAGCTTGTCAAATGAACTGGACACTTCAATACAGTATAATGGGTGGGACAGTTGTATTAAATATGAAGTCCAGGGTGAGCACAGGACTTCACCCATTCAGAGAGGGCCATGGGATGACTTCTCACCTAAAGTGAGACCAGAAATTTCAATAGGTGATACCCAGGTGAAGAGGGCATCCAAAGGAGAAGCACCTCAGGCTTAAGGAACTCATATATGAAAACACCAAGGTGAGAAACAAGCTTGGAGCACTGGATGAATGACCATTGCTCCAGGATGCCTGGTGGAAGGAACAGGAGAGAATGAAGAGAAGTGAGGCCCAAGAGCCAAGAAGATGACAAACAAAAAACAAAAGCTTTGGGTAGTAGTCTAAGGGCAATGTTAAGCTGTCAAAAGTTTGCAAGACATGGAAGTCATGTAAGCACACTAACATTTTAGAAATAAAATGCAACATAGGGACCAACGAGGACCTGTTGCAATTAGGAGGCAAGTACAAAGCTCTGTGAAAAATAGGATGATTTGAATTGCAGCACTTAGCATGTTGATACAAAGGAGATGTTGAATAAATAGTGTATACTGGTAATAACACTAATAACATGATGGTAAAAAAGGATGGATGAGATATATTTGGAAGAAGAGGATATATACATACCTCATGGTTCTTTAGCTGTGGGAGATGAGAAGACAAAAACAGTTAAAGATGATGTGTTAGTCAGCTTTTCATTACTGTTACAAACCACCTGGGAAAAACAGCTTTTAAATGGTAGGTTTGTTTTAGTTAACAGTTTCAGAGCTGTCAGTCCATTATCAGCTGTTTCACTGCCATGGGCCTGACATGAGACAGGATGCCATACAGAAGGGAATGGCTGAGAAAAACTGCTTATCTTATGGCAGCAAGGAAGTGAATAGCTAAGGAAAGAGCCAGAGAGAAAAGGGCCAGGGACCAGATATAGTCCCCAAACTATATTACACCCCCATAACACATCCCCTTCAGCTAAGCCCCACCTCCTATTTTCATCATTTCCCAATAATGCCACCAAATTGTAAAGTCATCAATGGATTAAGCCACTGGTGAAATTAGAGCCTTTATAACTGAATCACTTCCCAAAATATCCATCAGCTGATACCCAAGTCTTTAGCACAAGTGTTTTGGGGGACATTTCAAATCTAAACCTTAACAGATGGCATGAATTTTCTAAGTACAGCAACTAAAATTTAGGTCATACTAATCAGTATCCTAGAGTCATGGGGGGATTTTGGAGGATTACAGATAAAGAAGTTTATCTGTATCATTCAAGGACATGTTTCACTCAAAGTGGGCAGTTGATTTTAAACTGTAAAGTCAATGGCACTTGTTATATTTACAAAATTGTAAAACTATTACCATATTCAGTTCCAGAACATTTCATCACCCCAGAACCAAACCATATCCAATAAGCAGTCAATCCCCTTCTTCATCTCTTCTAAGACCTTGACAAACGTTAATCTGCTTTCTGTCTGTATGAATTTCAGATAGTTCATTTAAATGCAACCACCTACAATATGTGGTGTAAGCCAAACATTGAAACACTATTCAGACACCAGAAGGAATGAAATACTGACACACACCACATGTTTCAACCTTGAAAAATGCTATGCTGAGTGAAAGAAGCTAAGCATAAAGGCCATGTGCTATATGTTCCATGTATGAGAAATACCCCATATAGGCAAATATGTTGAAATAGCAATTTTACAGTTGTCAGGGTCTGTAAGGAAGGGAGGGATAGGGAGTAATTCCTTAATGGATACAAGACTTCCATCTGGAGTGGTCAAAAAGCTTTGAAACAAGACAGTAGTTGTACAATATTGTGAATGTGCTTAATGTCACTCAATTTTATAAAATAAAATGGTAAGTTTATCAGATATGTGTTTTGTCGCAATAAAAGAAAAACTAATGCATTATTGATACATCCTCTGTCTTCTTTGAAGACAGGACTTCTTACTTTGAAGGACTTTGGAGCTCTCTGGTACCTT
Organism: Cuniculus paca; assembly: GCA_004365215.1. Classification (NCBI taxonomy): domain Eukaryota; kingdom Metazoa; phylum Chordata; class Mammalia; order Rodentia; family Cuniculidae; genus Cuniculus; species Cuniculus paca. The sequence goes on from RJWT010000907.1 coordinate 34,278, forward strand.
CCACAGGCCCTAGAGTCCACTGCTTCTGGATCAGAATCACTGCTCCTCCTCCTCCTAATAGACATGTGACTTTTCGTGAGTCATTCAACCTTCCTAATTCATCCTTTATCTATAAAATGAGATAATAGCATTATCTGTATAAGGAGATACCATAAAGTTATGTGAAATAATACATGCATATATTAAATGTGATCTTTGACACATAAACTATGCCCTAAAATAGTAGCTACAGTAATATAAATAACCTAAAATTATAATTATTGTTTCATGACCACATCAATTGGTCTTTAGAATGAGCACAAATAGGACGGGCATGCAGGGTCTCTCCCAGGTATTGCTGAAATGAAGCTAATGAGCTGTTTTTCCTTGCACACATGCTGGGAACTCAAATATAATAGCCTAAGAGTTGCCTTCCGCCATGTGGAAATCAGTCCACCAAAAGGACCCAGCATGAGCACATGGAGCAAGGTCCAGTGCAGGACAGCTCCTGATTCTAAGGACTCAGGACCTGGCCACATAGTCTAATGAATTTCCCAATTTGGCATAAGTGAATTCAAATTTTATTTCAATTCAAAGTGAATTTACAACCAAAGAGTGCTAAGCAAGGTAATGATTGCCTTGTTGGACCTGTCGAGCACTGAAGTGGGAATTTTCAGCAGGCAGTTGTACCTGTGGGCTAAAGGACAGAATCCAAGAAAGAAACAGGAGCTTAGGGGCCACAGTCCACAAGAAGTAACAAGTCCATAACATTAAATGCAATCAGCTAGAAAAAAGATACAGAGTGAGAAGATAAGACATTATAAAACCAAACTTCAGGGAACAGAAGTATTTAAGATATAGCCAGAGAAAGATGAGAAAGTAAGGCACAAGAAAAGAAACACCAAGCAAGTGTTACCTCATGGAAGCACAGGATGCTTCTGCTGCAGAGGATGATGTGATAGAAACCACCACCCAGATGCCCCCGTGGGACTGAAGCATCATGTTCCCATCTCGAAAGCTGTAGTGGCAGACTACTCAGTTGTGCCCTGGTCCAGACAGCCATGTGACTGACATTGTCTCCCTTACAGGCAGGATGCATCCAATCTCTGACCAACATGGTTGAAATGTCACAGTGCTGTCCTTGCACAGAGCCTTCAAGACCAGGGCAGGCCTATGCCAAGACAGCATCCCAGTGTACCTCCTACTGCCCACAGATAACCACCTGAAACGTCCCAGGACATTCCCTGCACTCAAACTACTTCCCTTCTCCAAGCCTGTTTCCTGGGAAAGCCCTGCCAAGAAGCCAACATTTGCAAAGTTAATGCCTGATGTGAGAAAGAAATAGAGAGAGACAGGAACGAAAGGAATTAGCTCAGATTCTGTTCTCAAACCTTCAGTAGTGTTAAAGAAGGGAGCTTCCAATGGTGAAGTCTTTAAAAGCTAGAAAACCCAGAAACTGCAGAAACTACAAAATTTGTAAAGTGAAGGAGTCTTCTCTCAGCTCTGCCTTGGTTGGATGCCTAAGTCTATAAAATCACAATTGGCACTGGTGGTAACATAACAATAGAGACCTTTTAGCAGTCACCAAGAACAAGAGTCATGCAGTGACCTGACAGGGCAAGTGAGAAAGGCAGGTAGATCTGCAGCTTGAGGGAGCATTGGGAATACTTCTGTCTGCACTGTGATTCCAATGTTAGAGTAGTTTACCTGTACACCAGCACCCAGATCTATCCATGGAAAATAAGAATATAGAGTCGGTAGAACAATATTTACATGATGTGAATGTGAATTATGCAAAACCATGACAGCCTGCTTTTGCTCTTCGATTCGTTTTTTGAGAATCTTATCATTCCAAAATAGAATCTAGAAAAGTTGATATCATGAAAGTTAAGAGCAGAATAGTAGTTACAAGAGACTGGGGGACAATGTGCTCCTTTGTCCTCTCTCTGTCTCTCTCTTTACCTGTTTCTGTTTCTTTCTGTCTCTCTTGACTCTGTCTCTCTCTCTCTTCCTCCCTTCCTTCCTTCCTTCCTTCCATCCTTCCTTCTTTAACTGGGCTAACTCTACTACTGCATCCTGACACTGTAATTAATACTAGCCTGGGGACAGGAATTGCTGTGTATTAACAAATAAATTTTATAGACAGATACTTTTAGATCTCCTTGCATGGTTGAGAAAGAAATCACTACACAGAGCTTGAAGTCAAGAGAAGTCAAAGAACAAAGGAAAATGAATGCTAATGAATTCTCAGACCTGTAGGAAATCTGCTAAATCCATGTCAGATCTGCTAAGGTTTGACATTAGACATGAAATTAAGTGATTTTTATTTTTTAATTGTAATTTAAAAATGAATATAAACCAAAAATGCTATCATTTTACAAAACCTCACTAATGGTTACACGTGAAGGACCTATTAACTCTCATCAAGGGGCTTCCTCTAGCAGTCAGTCTTCCAGGAGTTTGGACTAACACAGGGATGCACCTGTTTTCCTATGTGTGCCTCCAGCTGTGCCACTTATGTTTGCCAGGAGGGCTACACTACAAGGTCACCGAGTTCTGGAGGTAAAGAGATCATTTAGTCCAATAGCTCAGTTTTAAAAGCAAGGGAATTGACACATTATGGTTCCACACCTAGTCAGTGACAACCATGAGATAAAAACCCAGGCCCTATGAATAGTGACCCAGGGCTCATCCTGTCTCATCACTGGACAATTCTGGGACAATTATCCCAAATTGCCATCTTTGAGAATGTTTTATGAGATTTAGTAGTAATAAAATGCTCTCCTTCATAAATCAGCAGCTTTCAGCAGTAGTAGCAGTAGTAGTGGCTGTAGTAGTGGTTGTAGTAGCAGCAGTAGTAGTAGTGGCTGTAGCAGTGGTTGTAGTAGCAGCAGTAGTAGTAGTGGCTGTAGCAGTGGTTGTAGTAGCAGCAGTAGTAGTAGTGGTTGTAGTACTGGTTGTAATAGCAGCAGTAGTAGTAGTGGTTGTAGTAGCAGCAGTAGTAGTAGTGGTTGTAGTACTGGTTGAAGTAGCAGCAGTAGTAGTAGTGGCTGTAGTACTGGTTGAAGTAGCAGCAGTAGTAGTAGTGGCTGTAGTACTGGTTGTAATAGCAGCAGTAGTAGTGGTTGTAGTAGCAGCAGTAGTAGTAGTGGTTGTAGTACTGGTTGTAATAGCAGCAGTAGTAGTAGTAGTAGTGGTCCTTTATGTTTGCAATATGTGATGTTCACATTCATTTTGGGAACAGTAGATTCTTAGTTAAATACAATGAGATTCCTCCCAATTAATCATCTGGGAAAGTAAAAGAGAATTAGAAAAGTATTTCCTGAACCAGTACTCTAATATCTTCCTGAGTTTACATGTCAATCTGGCTACCATCTTTTAGTTGTAAAATTAGTAAATAAGAAAATACTTGGTCAACTACTCAGAACTTCTTAAATGTGTTAAACTGTTCTTATCATTATTGTTACTACTGTTACTATCATATTTAGTTTTGAAACATAAAATAAACACTAATTCAGATTAACTGGGAGAGAACAATCTAAATCATATGCCACACTATTAAAATGTATATTGCTACCATTAAGTGCATAGTTTCAATGTTTCTGCTATCGGAGTGCAACCAAATTTAATTTTTGCCTGTCTTATTTTAGTTAAAAAATATTTGTCCTTGAAATAGTGCATGGCATGCTGTGACTAATGTGCCACATTCCTTAAGAAAGAATTTATCCTATTAGTTTTTATAAACATGTCTATATATTAAAACCTCATTAATCCAGATTTCCAATAATTCAGAGTTTAAGCTCATTTCCTCTATGTCAAGAAAAATATACCTTTCTCCCAATACGATGTAAAGGTGTTCTTCAGTAGAGGACAAGTTGAATTAATGATATTTAAGCACTTACTATCTGGAAAGAAATTCTATTTACAGGGCTCTCAAAATCCTACGTTGCTGCCATCTGGTGGTCAAATGTAGATCTCTACTAATTTAAAACATCACGACTAGATATATAGCAATTTTAACTATACCAATATGTGCATGCTGTTGCACACAGATGTCTTGGCATAAGGAAACTTCAATCTGGGAATTAAATAATTACCTTTAAATGTACATTAGTGAGCTGAAGATGTATCTGCAAGCACTTGCCTAACAAACACAGGCACTGGGTTCAATCCCCAGTACTGCAAAAAAAATGCACATTTATATTATACCCAAAGAAATTCTTCAGTTATGTTCTATAGCGGGTTATTAATTGTCTAGAACAAGGTCCAGATTTTGGAACAATACTGAGCTGTTAAAACTTTGGGAGAACGATTATTGTGATTTCAGTTGTATGCAGGATAGTTTTATCATGTCAGGTGCAATTATTAATCTGCTATTGTGTTTATTTATATATTACGTATGGTTTAAGGAAGTCAAGCATGCTAACACCTGCTTATAATCTCAGCATTTGGAAGTGAGGTAGGAGAATCACAAATGCATCATCCCAGTCTGAGCAATCTAACCCCTTAGTAAGACACTGTCTCAAAATGAAAAATTAAAGAGTAGGGAGGGAATGCTAGGGGTGTACATCAGTGCAAAGACCCGGGTTCAGTACCCTAGTACTACTAAAAAAATGTGTGGCTAAAGGAGATACTATTGTGTGCCAGGTTGACAAGAGGTGAAAGCCACACATAATTGTTTCTTCTTGTGCCACTTAACCCTCATTGTTGACTTGGATGGATTAAGAGAGTACAGGAAGGGTGCTAGGATTCTCCTCACTGGATTAACCCATTCATGTTCACAGTTACATGTGCTATTAGAAAGCGGGGTCCAGTTGGAGAATGTGATTCGCTGGGGACTTGCTTCTGGAGAGTACATCTCTCAGTGATATTCTTCCCTGTGTTCTGCTTCTTTGCTGCCATGAAGTAAGCAACTTTGCTCTTCCTCCCCCTTTCACCATAATGTTTCTGCCTTGGAGCTGACCAATCATGGGCTGAGACCTGTAAAACTGTGAGCCAAGATAATCTTCTTTAAATTGTGGGTGGTGGATAGTTTGTTTCAGCAATATGAAAGCAAACTAAAACAAGATACTACAACTTATTAGTTACATGACTTTTTAAAAGCTAATAGCCAGCTTTATACTTCTTCTCTTTGTCTGTGAAATGGAGATAATTATTTTTATCTCTCTGATTTATCGTGAAAATTAACTGTGGATAAATACAAAGTGTCTGACACTTATATGCATATAATTAACAAGAGCGATCATTAGCATTTCTGCCCTAAATAGCAATGTAGGTTAGTTAAGGAGAATGAACAGTTGGTGCCTGTACCTGACTGAGTTTTCACTCATCTCTTCCCTAAAAAGAAACTATTATCCATTTTCTACCCTTCTAAATATTAGGAGGAATGTCCTTGTAACTATTCTAACTCTGAGTGGTTTCTTAAAAGGCAAAATATTGCTTGATATTTTCGAAATAATCAAGAACATAAGATTCTCATACCTCATGCATTGGCAAGAATGGCAATACCCACTGAATCCAACCTAATTTTTAAAATTTCCTAAATAAATTCTAAGACCAAAGTATTCCTCCCACCAACCTACAGATAGTAACTTATTTAATAGAGGCAGAGGAAATTTTCTGCCTTTCTGGGCATTACAAAATTTAAGAAAGTGTCATCCAGATGGCCCATTGCTGCTCCTTGCTGTGCTCTAACAGAGGTAATTTGCTGCCTCCCAGAAACTAACGCTGATTCATCAGAAATTGATTCCCTACACTCTGATTTTCTAATCGACTTGACTCATGTTTACCCTCAAATTGTTACTTCTGTATTAGGTCATTTCAAGGCAGGAAAACTTCATCAGAAATTTTATCCTATCCGTGTAACACACTCCTGAAGACTGCGTACCCCACACTGGACAGCCTGGCCAGACCTGACCCTCTGAACCTCCAAGTCACAATTGTCTGCCATGCACCACAGGTGTGCTTGTGTTGACCACTGTGCTCAGTGACACAGATGAGTCAAACAAAAATAAGTCAAAGTGAAATTCCCTCTTTCAAAGAACACAGCATTTAGCTGGTAGAATCCAACAGTAACAAGAAAAATAGTAAAAAATCTAATGTGCAGAGATAATTCTGTACAACATGGAGAAGGATGAGATTAGAGTATATTTTGAATATCACTCACAAACATGATTATTGGGTACTCAGTATATTTCTGTCTCCTATACAGCTCATCCTTAGTCTACATTTGGTTCTACCTTTAAAAAGTTTAATAGCTAACCCATTTAAAGGCTTTTTTTATTGGTTGCCAATTACTATGTATATACAGCCTCTAAAAACAATTCAGTATAATATTCTTGTTTCCAGTGCATAAAAAAAGAAATTGGCTTATAAATTTTAGTTAATATTCTTCAAAACAAACTAGAAAGGATTAATGCACAATTCAGGTGTGTTATTATCAACTCCTGGATGCAAGAGTCTATTTCGGAAATAATAAAGATTAACAATTTTATCCAGGTTACGAGGCAACAAGTTAATGGAAAAGATATCTTTAATTTATCATAGTCATCATAAGAATTATTTCACAGCTATAGAAAGTGATATTAGTCAAATTCCAGAGGGGACAAAAAATCAATTGTTAGTCATGAAAATGACTTGTATTTTCGTATCTCAAAAATTATTTGAAGATACAACAAAGAAATTAATTTTGCCTATCTCAAAAGGACACGGAGCCAAGTTATCAGCACACATTTATAAGAGCCTGAAACACTTAATACCCTGTCATGTCTTTCTGACAGAACTGAACCCAGACAAAAACAACTATAAGTATTGCGGCCATATACAATTGAACAGACAGACAGACAGATAGACAGACAGACAGATAGACAGACAGGCACACATAAAACAATTGTTAATAGACCAGAGTGCTTGCAGATATATTTCGTCAAGTCGAATTACAACTTTTTTACAGTTTTTAAGTTTGTAACTATAAATGGACTAGTCAGAACTTTTACTAGGTCAATTAACAGAGATCCCTTGCTGTAAGAATCAGAAGGAAATAAAACCTTTTACATCTGTGAAAGCAAAGATAGTTTTTAAAATGGTCCCTAGGCTAATGGCTTGTCTGATTAATGATATCTTGCTATATCTTATGTGATGATATCTCACTATACAGGTTTTTCATGTTTTGAAAGCCACACATAATTGTTTCTTCTAGAAGCAATAGAGGGGCAGACTATTAAAAGGTAATTTTAACTATTTCCTAGTGGGGAGTGCACAGGTCACGTCTGGGTGGAGAAAAAGAGTACATGGCACTCTCTGGAGCTAAGTATCAATACCAAATAGTGGGGGAAGAAAGCCTGCCAAGGCTCCAATCTGCTCTGCTGTGATGTCTACCTATGACAGTTTTTTCCCATTTTTGCCTGTGACTCTTGGACCACACTTAGATATAGCCCTTCCTTTTTCAGAGCCTCAGTTAGCATATCTCTGAGAATAGTGGCCGACCTGGCAAGATATTCTGGAGAGAAATGATGAGAGAGGCAGTCCTCTGGGGACTGTGGCTGTGCCTATTTTTAATATCTGTTCTTGTTTAACACTGTTATTAAACTCATAAATTTCCCTCAGAATGTTTTGTTTTAGCAATAAACTTATCTGTGTTATAAAAATCAGTCAGTCTGTCCACACTATAAAGACCACTCAGGATCATTTTTGAGGGGAGGGAGAAGAGGAGTTAATTTCTAGTTTTGTCTAAGAACTAAAAGGAAGACAAACTTGGACTAAAACTTCTACATTTATTCTTTGAGAGCTTCAGGATTAAATCTAGACCAATTTTTGAATATGAGGCAGAGATAAACAAAGGTCAGTTTCACTCTGAAAGGGCCCCAGGGAGGGGAAACTCACCATTCTGGAAACTTGGTCCTGAAATACAGCAGCTACAAAGGAAAGTACTGCCTTAGACCAAACACTGTTGTAAACTGCACTATTTCTCAGCGACAGGACAGTAGAAAAGGGACAGAAGAGTGACTCCAAGTATGGCACAATAACTAAATCCTAACCAACTCAGGTTGCAGAAGGATAGTTAAGATCAAGAGTTTTCCCAGGGTGGGTCATCTTTAGCAAAACATGCTTCCAGAGACAAAAGCTGTGGTTGACTCCAACTGCATTGCCAAACAGAAAATTAAACCAATAATCAAAGAACCCGAATGGCTGCTTTCAACCCTTTGAAAGAGAGTGAGAGAGAAAATGAAAGCATTCCAATTATTTTGTTTAGGGCTTACTTTCTAATAAATGATTGTGAATCAAAAATTCTAAAATCTCAACCTACAAAAGAGATCTATCACCTTCAGGGACAGACAAGAGACTTTCTGACAGAATGTAATGTGTACATAGGAATATCAGAATAATGATAACCTGTTTAGACTTTAACAAAATACTCAACATTATTTTATGATAAAAATCCATGAAAAGTCTGTAGATAAAGGAGTTAAAGTTGGGGCGGGGGTTTTAGTTCAGTGGCACAAGTGTCTGCCTGGTAAGGTAGACAAGGTCCTGAGTTTGATACCCGGTACAAAAAAAAAAAAAGGAATTAAAATTGACATAGTAATTAAATAGTTGGCTTCAAGAAGGCTCAGATGAATAACGGTGCTATTGCCTATTATCTTTCCTCTTGAATTTCATTGGTAACAGAGGTATTTTTTAAAAATCTGTCCCATAAATTAAAAGCCTTGTCTCAGAGGACCTAAATTTGAGACATACAATGTATCAAAGAAAAGATGTAGTTCAGAAATACAGGCTTACTGAGGAAAATACTTGTGAAAGCTTTGAGAGTGGTACAGGGAACTCAGGAAAGTCAGGTTTAAAAACAGAATCTTTTAACCTTAGAGGATCATCACTTTGTCACATTCTGCAGGATACCACCATTAGGGAATTTAAACATGAATTTTTCCTTCAGCTTATTATATCCTTTACTCTCTCTCAATGCAGCCATATGTTCCCCTCTATTACTGTAGCCTTAGGATATGATATGCGATCCACTAAGGCAGGGATTGGATTTGTTTTGTTTTGTTTTGTTTTTGTTTTTTTTGTTTTTAAACAAGGGCTCTCCATGTAGTTTAGGCTGGTCTTGAACTCACTATATATCCTAGGCTTGCCTTGAACTTGTGGTCCCCCTCCTGCCTCAGCCTCCTAAGTGCCACCACACCTGGTAAGATTGTGCATGTTTTACTACCCACTACATCCCTCATACTCAGAAAAGTACTTAATAAAGAGTTATTTCATGAATGATAAATATGATTAATATACTCATTGAAATGATCTATCTGGTGGGTATAATACTTTTAAATCAATAATTCTTCCCTCAGTAATAATAATAAAAAGCACTTACAAATGCAAATAGAAAAATATTTCATTCATAAAAGTGATTAAAAACTCAAAAATAGTCTCAATAGGCCAAAAGCCTAACACATATAAGAACAACAATATAAATATTGGGGGACACAAGACAAAACTGAAACAAATGTAAATATTTACCTTTATTAAAAAATACAATAATAAAAATGTTAGTTTCATAAAAGTAATATGCAAATCAGTGAAATTCTAATTAGACTCTTCAAACAATCTTTATTAAATTTTATTATAATTACTAGTGGATATTAATTGTACATATTAATGGGTTTCACTGTGACATTTCCATATGTACCATGACCATCTCTTTTAGTACAATTCTCTTTAATGTCAAAGAAAATACAGAATAGCAAAAAAAAAAAAGAGAGAGAGAGAGAAGCCCCACCCTTTCTGCATACGTGCTCTGGGGCTGGGACACTATTAGGAGCCTGAGGACACTTCACTTGCCCATAATCACAGAAGAGAGGTGCTCTCTTGTGACCACTACTAAGCAAGCAGGTATTGGGGTAAAATTTTGCCATTTCACACTCTTTGGGTGTCTTCAGTCTCTTCTGTGAGTCTGTCTTAGAGGTCAATGATGTTCAAAGATGTGGCCATTGATTTCTGCCAGAAGAAGTAGAAATGGTTACAGTCTGCTCAGAGATATGCATAAATATGTGGTGCTGGAGAACCATGGCCGTCTGGTCTCACAATGATGCTTCCATATCCTAGCTATAGTGGGTGTCTTGGTTACTTTCTCATTGCTGGGACAACACTCAACTTGCAAGTTAACAAAGAAAAGGTTTATTTCAGCACACAGTTTGCAGAGATTTCAGTCCATGGTTGACTGGCGCTAAGGCAAGGTGGCATGGCAGAGGGGCATCACAGAGGAGAAACAGTCCATAGTGTGGTGAAGAAGAAAGCAGCAAGCAGCAAAGCAGCAGCACCAGCCTTCCCTCTTTCCCTTTATGTTCTATCCAGGCTACAAGTCTTTTGATTGATACTATCCATACCTATAGTGGGGCTTCCATTATCCACACACGGAACAGTGGTAATTCTAATCAGTGGACCAATGTGGTACCACATACCCTTAATCCCAGTATCACATCCCCTATATCCAGCCAGCTCCAAAAAGCCCCACCTATGAGCACATGAGGCTATAGGGGGACATCTAGATATAAGTCATAATATTGGGTAATGCAGAAATAAACATGGGAGTGAAGATGTCTCTTCCATGAAATGATTTCAGTTCTTTTGGGTATTTCCCCAAACAAGAGATTGCTAGATCACATAATCTTCCCATTTTAAACCAGATGGGACTTCCTTATTATGGCAAATAAGAGTTCCAGTCTGGGAAAGACATGAGAAGAGATCTATTTTCAGAATATTACCTATCAAACCTGGGATGGTCTTCAAGATAGAGCAAGAAACAAAGCCACGAATGGGAAAAGAAACCCTAAATAAGAACCTCCAGAAATTTTGAGTGTGGCTACCTATGACCAGCTAGGAAAGTCAGGATGGACATTTGTGGCACATCAAAAAAGGAGAGTTTAATTAGGAAAGACATTTAACTTCAGTTCAAACCATATTTCAAAACTGATTACAAATTATGGACGTTTTTCAGGAAGGAGGCCAGAGAGGTTTAATAGATATCAGAATGTGCTTCTCCCTAGCGATCCTGAAGAGATGCCTGCAGGAGGGACATTTGGTGATTGTAGAGTACCTGGGAACCCCTCATACGTCCCATCATCTTAATAAGAATCGTTAGGTTCAAACTGGGTAGCAGCACTTTGAACACAGTAGACAAGGAAAAGCTTCTGACGCAGGCACAGTTTTCTTTACACAGAATGGAGCTCTTAAGGGAAAAAATTTCCTGTAAGTATAGCAAATAGGGAAAGATGGTAATAAGTCTGTTCTCACTGCCCAAGAGATGACTCAGGCAGGGGAAATCTCCAGAATGGTAACTAATGGGGAAAACATTTTGTGAGAAACCAATACTTTTGGGGTCACATGGAGCTCATTTCAAGAAGGAACAACATAAATGCAGTAAATGTGGGAGTCATTTGAGTATGAAATTACATCTCACTCATATTCAAAGAATTCATTCAAAAGAAAAAAACTTTTAAATGTAATGCATGTAGTAAAACTTCCCATAAAAAGTCTAACCTCACATCCAGATATGATGGCACATGCCTGCAATCCCAGCACTCTGGGATGTTATGGCAGGAGCCTAGGCAGCACAATTAGCCACCTACTGAATTCCTGTAAGGGCTGAGGGTGCAGATCAGTGCAAAAGCCCTGGGTTCAATCCCAAGTACTGCCAAAAAAAATGGCTAACCTTATTTAACATCAGAAAATACGCACACCAGAGAAATCCTATCAACACAGTGAATGTGAGAAAAATCATTGCTAGCAAACCAAACATTACACGTCCTTACAGAAGAACACAGAACACATGTAAGGAAGAAAACCTGTATCTGAAATAAATGAGAGAAATCCTTCTGCCATATCAGAGAGTTCACACAGGGTGAAAACTCTATAAGTGTGGAAAATACAGAAAATTCTTTCACCAGAAAACATTAGCAAATATTTGCTCTTAGCAAACAGCAGAGGAATCACACCAGGGACAAAGACTTTATAGCAGAGACAAGCTGTGTGTTCTCTAAGCCTCCTCTCTCCTTTTGAATCATCAGCCTGCATGTCTCAGCCTCCCATTACTATGGGCAAGACAGTTTAACTGAGTTCTGGCTGATGGAATATGGACACAAGACATGAAGGTCACATTTCCTTATTTCTCCTTTTGAGATGGAAGAGAAGATGAGCCCAAGGTGGAAGATGGGAACCATCATTTAAGACCAAAGGGATTGATTAGGGAGAACACAGATCATCCCTACTCTACCCACCAAATCTTCATTACTACTCTACATGATTATGAACTTAGTACCCACTCTATGTATTTGTATGGGGAAAAAGTCCAATGACAATGAGAGATAGACTGTAAAGCCACTGTTAAAAAGTTTGCAGAACTAGTTATCAATGTGTATGTAACAAAGGAATATACTACTTTTGTAACTAAGAATTGATTTTTTAATAAATTGTACTGGCATAATATTGAGAAAATAAGATCAAGTCTTTATATCATATACAAAATAAACTCTCAGTGTATAAGAGATTTAACTAAAATCAATAAGGCAAAATAGCTCAAGTTTAAAAGAAAATCTAAGAGACTACATATACAAGCTAGATATAGATGAAACATTATCTAAGTGAGAAAAACAAAAAGTTTTAAAAAAGAAAGAATTAGGAAGGAAATAAAGGATGGAAAATATTTGACAAAAAATTTTAATTAGAGAAAATTACAAGTAAAATTCAAAGATTAAATAAATGATGCTTATTGGGAAAAAATACTATGTACTTTATAAGACCCTGAAAATTATCATGTATGTGGTAAGTTCTTGCAAAACTATGCACAGCCGGGCGTGGTGGCTCACACCTGCAATCCCAGCACTCGGGAGGCTGAGACAGGCAGATTGTTGTGAGTTTGAGACCAGTCTGGGATACAAAGTGAGCTCAAGGCCAGCCTGAATGGCATAGTGAGACCCTGTCTCAAAAAGACAAGGGCTGAGGGTATAGCTCAGTGGTGTAAGCGCCTGCCTGGCAAGCGTAAGGTCATGAGTTCATTCCCCAGTGCTACAAAAAAAAAAAAAAAAGAAAAAAAATATGCACAATAACATGGGCAAATGATATAAACTGCCAGTTCTGTGAAGAGCAAATCCAAGTGACCATCAAACACACAAAAAGTTCAGATTCACTCATAGTCACATAAATGCAAAAATAAAAGCAGCAATGAGATATGTTTGACAAAAAGCTAATCAAACTAAATGCTCAACACTGACAAAAACGTGGGGGATGAGACCCTGAATTCAAATCCTGTTACAAAAAAAAAAAAAAGAGCGAGAGAAAAGAATGTAGGGGAAAGAAGACTTCTGTACTACAGGGTGAAACATCAGTTTTACAGTCATTCTAGAAAACAGTCTAGTAAAGTCTGTTATCATTTAATATAGTTACATTCCTTGGTCTAGCAAACTGTGCTGTATTGTGTACTGGTCACATATATTATACAGTACAATAGATTTACATTTTATTTATTGTATGTTTATCTACATTACGTACATATGCAGTGTTTACTATAGCATTGTTGAAAACAGTCAACAACTGCAAGCAAGTGGAATTTCAATTTGTTGAGTTAATTTATGTCATAAAATAGTTTTGCATCATTTAAAAGAGAAAGACTGAATTTTGCCATAATCTTGGAAAGATTTCCTTAGGATTTTTTGACTGAGAAGGAGAAAATGCAGAAATGTAGCAATAATATGAGTACGAGTATGAGGAATTTTTAGCTCTTGCCATTTTTTTTTTCTTTTTCTTGCCCTCCTTTTGTGGTTTGAATGTGGGTTGTCACCATGAAACTCATGTTGAAAGTCAGTCCTTATCATGAGATGCTAAGAAGTGGGACCAGGTGATATGTTTAAGAGGTGACAGGGATTCTGCTCTTATGAACAAATTAACTTGTTTGCTCAATTAATGGCTTCAAGGATAAATGCATTATCTTGAGAATGGGTTTGCTGTAAAAGGCAGTTTAGCTAGGCCTCCCCTGTGCGGCCTCTCACCTTGTGATATAACACTCTGGCACTCTGCCAGCAAGAACACCACAAGTAGAAGCACCTTTCAACCTTGGACCAGAGCTGTAAGCCAGAACGAACTTCTCTTTATTACATGTTCAGTCTATAGTATTGTGTTATTAGCAAAAGAAAATGGATGAAGACACCTCCTTATTTCTTTTTCCTTTCAGAAGTAGGAAGAACCTACTATGGATTCTGATCATGACTCAGAATTTTACTTAGATGCATGGATGTCTTCTAAGCTGATATATCTACCTTATGATTTGCTAAGCATTTTGGTGCATGCATGAAATCTAAGATAATCTATAAGTCAGAGACTTCTAAAAGTAAAACTGCTCAATTCCAAGAAAAGCTTAATTTTGCAAAACAACCATAACTTTGATATCTTCTAAGTTTCAATAGACCAGAGGCTACGTTTCTAACACAGAAAAAACAATTTCCGACAAACCTTAATAAATCTCAGTAATTGTTAAAATACCACAAAAAAGATGCCAAATTCTTAAAAGATCACAGTCAATAATTAGATTTCTGCATCCATTTTACAATTTATAATAAAATCAAACTTGCCAAGTATCTTAGGAAAGTAATTATATTTGAGACTGTGGGTTAACATAATGTGTCACAAAGGAATTAAAAATGATGATGATGTTAAAGGTTTAGAGAACAGTGGATGAGAAATACGAATACTGTGGATATAGGTTTAATAAGAACAGCAAGACTATAGAGTAAAATTGATGTAAAGCTTGTACTCAGTTTAATATAATTCAAATAAACTATGCCCATTAAAATCTTATATTCAGCTTTCATCTACTCATTCATTAAGCTTGCCTCTTTCATTCTTGTCTGCTTTAGGAACAATAGAGGACTGACCCTGAAGTACCTCAATTAATAATAACCTCAGCTTTATTTTGTTCAGTCCTTATTCCATAAGAAGTGCCCTTAATATCTAATTCACTTAAGCATAATTGCAAGTTTTTTGAAATAATTACAGTATTTATTTCAGCATCTTAAGATGAGACTGAGGCCTGGACAGCTAGAATAAATATGATCAAACAGCTTAGTAGATGGCAGAACAGAAATTCATAGCCATGGTTGACTTCCAAAACTGTGCTGTGTCTGCATCATTCCTATAGGTCTGTTGTTAAGTCCCACCTGTCCAAAGGATGGGCTGACATAAAGAACCCATCCTATCTACAACCATCTGTCTAGAATCACTAATTCGAGGTATTATTCATAGTAAGACCGTAGCCGATTGCTTTCATTCATTCAAAATCTGTGGGGTGGTCAGAGTACCTAGCTGCCCACCTCCTCAGCTCTCCTCCCCAAGGCACTTATTTTGTGGGAGGATACCCAGCCTCCTTAACCCAATCAGTGTACATTTCCCTGACCCTCCACATCCATATCTCAAACTCCCAGGACTCAGACCAAGTGACCAAATTATTCACTACCCAACTCTACATCTTCTTTTCTTAGAAAACATACACAGTGTGCTCTCCTAAGCTCAAAAAAATCTCATGAGAAGAATATTAAAGGTTAATAGGTGATTAAAGTAAGTTTCCAGAATCTTATTCCTCAGTACACCGAGGTCTAAAGCAGGAAGAGATTCTGTAACTAGAAATCTCTAGTCAAGCACTTTCATTTTGCAGCTAAGAAAAGTGAGCTCCAAGAAATGGCATTCTACTAGGCTTGTCATGTTTCAGCCCCTACCTACCTCTCCTCTTCAGGTTTTGCCCTTCTGCCATCATTCATTTGTCAGCTGTACACAACTCAGAGTAAAGCAGCTTAGTACAAAAACCAAAGTGTTTAGTATTTTTGTACCTCCATTCCCTCATGTTCACTGTCAAAAGGAAATGTCTAATGGCAGTTGGCCTTCACTGCACATGAAGGAATATGTTGGCATGGTGGCACATGCCTTTAATCCTAACTACTTGGGAGGTTGAGACAGGACAATTGCAAGTTTGAGGTCGTCTTGGGGAACCCAGTGAGAGTCCCGTATCTCAAAATAAAAATTTTAAAAGTTTGAAGGCACAAGAGACCCTGGTTTCAATCCTCAGTACCACAATTAATTAATTAGACATTAAAAAACAGGTAAATCTGCAGGTGACAGGCAATAAACTATTACTAGCCCAAAGCCTAGATGGAAATCTAAGGCTGCAATGACTACTTATGCTGACTTTTTTAACGTCCATGAAAATTACAATTAAAAGTGAACATAGAGCTGATTTGAAGAGTAATGAGATAATACAGATAAAGATATGGCACAAAACAGACTTTCAATTAATACTTTTACTTAGTCCTCTTAATATTGTTATTAAAGTTTGTTGTATTAGATATCAATTGCCATGTAACAAGTTTTCTCAAAATTTTGGTGGCTTATGATGACATACATTTTCTCATCATTTCTGTGCGTCAGGAATTTGGCTCAAGCTCACTGCATCTTCCGTGTATCAGTCTTTCTCGTTGGGCTTTGATCAAGGGACCCTTCAGGGCTGCATGCTCATCTGAAGGTCCACTCAGAGAATGATTTGCTCCCAAGATCACTAAGTGGTTGCTGGCCACTGTGGGACAGGATCTTCATTCCCAGGTATGGTTGGTTGAGGTCACCTTCATGTTCTTGCCACATGGGCTGTCCCAATGTGTGACAATCAGAACATACACAGAAGGACAGCAAAGAGAGTTCAGACAAGACAGAAGTCACCAACTTTGAGACTCCAATGCCACCATCTTTAACACATTAGAAACAATTCACAAAGTTCAATTCATAGGAGATTTCCTAAGGATGGAATAATGCCAGGAGATGGAATTATTGTAAGATCTGGCAGATGTTAACTGCTCTATTAACTTCCGCATTTCATTTCTCACTATTTTCCCTTAAGAAGATAACATTAGTATGTGAATTTATTTTTCTTTTTTAATGGGTTTTGCTTTGGCAGATTCATGCACATAACATACTTTGATCATTTTCACCCCCTATCAGGCCCACTGTCTGACTCTCCTAGTTTCACATTTGGTAGGGGGTGTGTTTTTGCTTTTCTGGTGCTGAGGATGGAACTGAGGGTCTTCACCTTAAGTTACATTCTTATTTTATTTTATTTTTTTCTCCTTGTTTAGTTGTTATTTTGAGACAGGATCTCCATATCACTAAGTTGCCCAGTTTGGGCCTTATAACCTTCCTGCCTCAGCCTCTGAGAGTGCTGGGATAACAGGCATGTACCAACAGGCCTTGCTAAGTGGGGAGGGGGGAAGCTTCCAGGTATCTAATTTTTTTTTGCTCATATCCATCCCCTCTAGTACCTGTCCTTGCACTCCTTTATCCTCTCTCTCTTATTCACTTCTCTTGTCTAGTAATAGTTTCCCTTCTACTTTCTTGTCATCATTTTTTTTATATTTCATTTATAAGGGAGAGCATATAATATTTGCCTTTATGAGTTCCACTTGTATCTGTTTTCCCAGTAGCATTTTTAAAAAGTTCTACAACATACATTTTTGGCTTCTTTGTCCAGAATCAGAGGTGGCTGTCATTGAATGATTTGTTTCTGTCTTCTGTCTTGTTCTATTGGTCTATGTGTGACTTTTTGTGACAGTACCGAGCTATTTTTTGTCATTATGGCTTTGTAGTATAATTTAAAATCAGGTAGTGTGATGCTTCTAGTCTTTCTGTTTTAGCTTTGGATTGCTTTAGCTATCCTGGGTCTTTTATGTTGCCACATGAATTTTAGGAATTTTTTTTCTAATTTTGTAAGAAATGATATGTTGGGGGAATCACATTGAATCTATAGATCTATTTTTGTAATATGGTCACTTTAACAATATTAATTCTGCCGATCTTTGAACAAGTGAGATTTTTCCACCTTCTACTTTTTTCAGTTACTTTCTACAATGTTCTGAAATGTTCATGGTAAAGGTCTTTCATCTCCTTAATCTGATTGATCTCTAAGTATTCCTTTTAATTTGAAGAACCTGTGAATGGAATTATCATTCTGGTTTTGTTCTCATGTATTCCATTATTGGTGTGTTAAATCCACCAGATATGGGGGAAGTCTAATGAGTCACAAGTGGGGCCTTTTCTATTTCCACATCCACCCATTTTTTGCTGTATAAATGCTGAGTCCTGTTTCCTTTCCCACTGGGTAAGGTCAATCAGTGGTATGTTGTCTGTCTCAGGACTCGTTCATTCCAGAGGCTTTTAGTGTTTGTTAGTTTGTATCCTTCCGTGTGTACCTAGCCACTGCTATCCCCCACCAGCTTTGTAGCCTGTGGGCTTGTGAGCTATCTCACTTGTTCCAGAGGTCCCTCTGTCTGTACACCTAGGGGTATGGCAAACATCCAAGTAGAAGCATATCACTGATCAACTTGGCTGGTGGGGAAAATAAACCTATGCATTCTGCGATGGATGTAGGGAGCAAGAGTACTCAATCAATCCACTGTACATAATACCAGCGCTTTTAGCCCATGTCCCTTCAGCAAACCATGTATAACTTCTCACCAGGGAGGACAGGGTGACTCTGTCTTCTACAACCTTAGTGCACTGCTGCTAAACTTCTGAGAAATCTATGATCAGCCCTTTATCTTGCTAGGACTCTCTCATGAGGCCATCTGCCTCCCGGTTACTGTGTTATGGTGACCCAAAAGACCCTAAAGAATGATTGTTCTGTAACTTCTGATTCCCAGAGTAGCTCACTCATAACCAATAAACCCCTTCTCAAAAGGGCTTCTGATCATACCACTCCTAAATATAGCGGGCATTGTAATGAATTTCTTCTCCAAAACTAAGTCTGCCATACACAGAAAGTCAATTTCAGAGTAAGATCCCACATTGTATTTGCAACTTTCAATAACCACAGGTTTTTCCTGTGGCTGGTGTTGTCAGTCTACTGTTTATACCTGGGGCTGCCAACCTGCCTAGGCTTACTTTGTGTCTGCAGAGTTAGGCTTCCCTCACCAGGAACTGGGGCTAGCATTTGAGACTGCTTCATTCTTTCCTCTGCATTGTCTTTTCTTTCTCTGCGATTTTTACTTTTCCTGTTCACTCTTTCTTAATTTCAGGATCTCTTTTCTTTCTTCTTGCTAAGTAGTTGTTTTCTAAGTGTCCACATCCTGCCATCTTTGCTCTCTTGGTACCTTGCATTATGGAGTCTAGCGAAGGGTTTCCACATTCTTGTGTGCAATAAAGAATTGTATGTAGCACACAATGGCAAGGGAAGAGCAGCAGCATGCCCTTTTCTCCATGCCTTCACTGCCTGTAGTAGGGCTTCTCTGATATCTGGTCGGGAGACTTCTATAGGAACCAGCTTGACACATGATCCACCAGGACATGGACTCTCTCACTCTCCAAGCAGGCTGATCTGAGACATATGCCAGAAGAGGTTTTAGAGTAAGAAGAGAGAATAATACCCATCACAACCCTAAAGGGAACCAGCATTTAAGAGCTACATAGGAGATAAAGAGGCAAAAAAGAAACCTGAAAAAATGGTACTAGAGAGAGTAGGATGACCACAACTAGAGTTCAATACACTGTGAGTCACGGAAGAAAACACTCCTAGCAAGGGAATGTAATCAACACTGTCACAGATGTGGAACTGGGAAAGAACAGAGAACCATATATTGGACTCAATAGCATGAAAATAAGAGCTGATGACTTCACATAAAGCAGTTTCTGTTGGTGGATACTGCAGGAGGCTGAGTACTGCATAAGCGGTAAGTATTTTGAAGAAATTTGTCTATGATAAAGGAAGAGAAGACTAGGGGTAAGAACAAGGCAATGGAAAGTTGCTGACTCCTCTAGTAGCAAAGAGTTGAACACCTTCAAATGCTGTTGAGCCAAAATGAAGAGATCAACTAACGACTAAAGAGAGGTTACAAAAGTGATAGCAAAGTCTGAGCAGGCAGGATTAAGCACACTCGTGATGTGGAATTATTCAGTAGGTGAAATTCTGATTGCACTACAACAAAAGGAAAGACGGAAGACTAGGTGGAGAGGCAGCACATGGGGGGAGATGGAATCGTGATGGTTACAGCACCCTTGTGATTTCTATGTTCTAGTGAGTGAAACAGGAGTGAAAATCATCTGCTATTAAGGAGAGAGGAGGAATAATTCTGAGGACAATGTGAATCAGTAGGTGTGAACTAGGGTCCAGGAAACAGACTTGAATAAAATATCAGAACATGCACATCTTGGTGGGATTTTCCATTTTAGTCAAATGCATCTCATTGTTTTCATGAGAATCAGTAAAGCTGGTGTGACAGAGACTTTCCCGATCATAAGCGCAGGAGTGCTAATGCCTTGTCTCACTCTTGGATCCATAACAGAAGAACAAGTGGTGCAGCCTCTAAACCCCTTCCCTGCATTAGCTTTAACAGGTGCTGGGGAATTTTTTTTTTAACATGTTTCCTTATCCATAGTCCAGCCCCTGCCCTAATCCAGCTGTTCCTCCTGCAGTTAGTCCCTTCCCTCTAGCAAGGAGCCACAGCTGACCCAGCCTCCAGCTCACTCTAGACATGCAGCACAGGCCCAATGCAGACCTCCTCCTCTGGCATATCCATCTGAAGGCGGACCTCTCCTTGCTAATGTGATCATCTCCATATCTGAATTGTGCCTGAAGGACAGCTGTCTGCAGAGATGTGGGTAGAGTTTGGGTTGTAGGGCAAGAGATCTACCTACACACACACACACACACACACACACACACACACACACATGCACACAAGCATGCTCCTGATGTAGAAAGCAATGCTTTGCAAGAAATTCTGAGAAATCCAGGAATTGTAAGTAAGCTTTATTCTTCTGGTCATTATGAATGTATATTTATGAGAGCAGGAGGAGAAAATGTGATGTAAAATGTTTTAAATTTACTTGTATTTTACTTCTCTTGATTGATGATGTCTAAATACTTGGGGAAATGGTAGTACCAGCCTCTGTGTGTTCTCTCACCTCAGATAGCACAAAAGATTGGAGTGGACCTGAGTATCCACACAGCCAGCTGATGTGGATCTTTGCTTCAGTGAAATGGAAATTAAAACTGAGGCATTCAACACAAATTCATAGGAAAAAGATTTCATTTAAAAGTGAGAGAAAATGAAGGAATGCACCACTCTGACAGTGATCAAGACAGCCCCCTAACAAAGGAGCGTAAGAGAAAGAAAGAGAAAACAGGGAAAGGGCTTCAGTTGCAGGAACCGAAGTGGGCACAGTACTGAAAAGGAGAATTAGACTGATCCATTCACAAAAGGAGTTTTATGGAGTTCTGTGGTGCACTGGTGTCTGGTTAATCATTGTCTCAGTCTTGCTTTCATAGTTCTGGAGAAATCTTTATGCATTGAGGCACAATTTGTTTCCCATAAAGTAACTCTTTGTGCTTGGGACAGTCTC
>RJWT010000908.1:0-55626 GCA_004365215.1 Cuniculus paca
AGTGCTGGAAACATTAGCCAGAGCAATTAGACAAGAGACAGAAATAAAAGGAATAAGAATAGGAAAGGAAGAAGTTAAGTTATCACTATTTGCAGATGACATGATACTCTACATAGAAGACCCACAAAAGTCCATAGAAAGACTTCTGGATGTCATAACCAAATTCAGTAATGTAGCTGGATACAAAGTCAATACTCAGCAATCAGTCGCATTCCTGTACACAAACAACAAACTCACTGAGAGAGAAATAAGAGAAACCACACCCTTTACAATAGCATCCAAAAAAATGAAATACTTAGGAATCAACCTAACAAAGGAAGCAAAAGATCTATTCAATGAAAATTACAGTACTCCGAAAAAAGAAATCGAAGAGGATCTCAGAAAATGGAAAGACATTCCATGCTCATGGATAGGAAAAACAAACATTGTGAAAATGGCCATTCTCCCCAATTATTATACAGATTTAATGCAATTCCCATCCAAATACCATTAGCATACCTCACAGATCTAGAGAAATCATTCTTAAAATTCATCTGGAACCACAAAAGACCCAGAATAGCAAAGGCACTTCTGGGCAGCAAGGGCAGGACAGGAGGGATCACAATCCCAGACTTGAAAGTATACTACAAAGCTACTGTAATCAAATCAGCATGCTACTGGAATCAAAACAGACTTGAGGATCAATGGAATAGATTAGAAGATACAACCCCAACTACAAACACACTCAGCCACCTTATCTTTGACAAAGGGGCCAAACATGTTCACTGGAAGAAAGATAGCCTCTTTAATAAATGGTGTTGGAAAAACTGACTTTCCATATGCTGAAAACTAAAATTAGACCCAAGCCTATCACCATACACTAAACTAAAGACAAAATGGATCAAAGATCTAAACATTAAAACAGAAACAATAAATCTGCTGGAAAACCAAGTAGGTAGAAATCTTGAAAACATAGGGGTAGGTGGAGAATTCATGAACAAAAGCCAAACTGCACGGGAAACCCTTCCCAGAATCAACAGTTGGGATCTTGTCTTGCTAAAAAGTTTTTGCATGTCAAAAGAAATCTCCAACAGAGTGAAAAGAAAACCCACAAGTTGGGAAAAAATTTTAGTCAACTGCCCTTCAGACAAAGGTCTTCTATCTAGAACATATAAAGAATTAAAAAATATCAGGCCCTCGAAATTCAAAGACCCAATCCAAAAACGGGCATCTGAGATGAAAACATACTTGTCAGCTGAAGAAATACGAATGGCAAATAAAATACATGAAAAAATGTTCAGTATCATTGGTCATTAGAGAAATGCAAATTAAAACAACTCTGAGATTTCACCTCACTCCAGAAAGAATGGCCAGGATCAAGAAAACCACCAATGATAAATGCTGGAGAGGCTGTGGGGAAAAAGGAACCCTTCTCCACTGTTGGTGGGAGTGCAGACTGGTACAACCACTATGGAGGTCAGTGTGGAGGTTTCTCAAAAAGCTAGGCCTGGAAGTCCCATTTGACCCAGCTATTCTGCTTCTGGGCATATTCCCAGAAGAAGTGAAATCATCTTACCACAGTGATGTATGTGCACCCATGTTTATAGCAGCACAATATGTAATAGCGAAATCTTGGAAACAACCCAAATGCCCATCAATCGAGGAATGGATAAAAAAGATGTGGTACTTTTATACAATGGAGTACTATTCAGCTATAAAGAAGGATCACATTGAGGCTTTTATAGGTAAATGGATGTGACTTGAGACCATACTCATAAGTGAAATAAACCAAACACACATGTGTAAACACCGCATCATCTCCCTAGTGTAAGAATCTGAAAGACTCAGTAAGATACAAAATTCCTGATAAATATGGAGAAATGGTTCTGAAATCAAATGGTGCTTTTATTCTTTGATTTGATTGGTTTAAGTTCCTTTCCTACTATTTGAAGGCAGTATGTGAGAAGACAGGAACAGCTCTTTTGAAAAATGAGACACTACGGTAGCCATTGCTAGTTTCTTGTTATCTGACTTGAAGACTCACCTGTAATGCTATTCTCTTTTATCTGGTTTTATACTACTTTGTTTTGTTTGAGTTTATTGTCTGTAAATGTATGAACAACCATTTTGAAGAAAGCAAGAGACACTAGGGCAACCATTGTTGATCTCCTGTTGTTATGTTTTGAAAACCTTTATAGCTTGCAGTGTTCTGTCTTGAAATGCTATATTATGTTTGACTCTATTCTGTTTTCTTTTGCTTTGTTTTGTTCTGTTTTGTTTTGTTCTATTCTCTTTAAAATAAAAAAAATAAAAAAACAAAGAAAACTACGTTAACTAAATTACCTCTGAAGAATTGGGGGAAGCTCTTTATTGTCTTCTAAGTCTTCCTCTGACTGACAAAATAAAAGCCATCTCATTATTGATTCCTTTAAAGAAAAACTTCTATTTACTTCACATACATTTTGCTCTGTTCCTGTTTTTAATGTCTCTGGAATTACACAGGTGCTCAGCGCCAAAGTCAAACAGCATACTGCAGGACTGCAAAGAAACAAGACAGCTGTTGAAAGTAAGCACTCAGCCTGGTGAGTGTGTGGTCATGAGTTTGATCCCTGATACCAAAAAAACAAAAAAACTCTCGGTGCTGGCAGGTAGCACATGCTAGAGGCCCTGAGTGAGGTCCCCAGTACCACCAAATTAAAAAAAAAAAAACAAAAACCAGCAAACTCCCAGAAGTCTATTTTATTTATAACAATTGTGTGTGCAATGCTCAGGACAGGGCCAGAAGGCAGGCATATATATTTAGTGAAAAAAGGTGCAAAAAAACCTGGTTTTCTTTGAAGACACTCTTCATTTAGAACTCTTACAGTAACAGTATACAGTCCTAAAAATAAGGCTTATGAATACTTGTAAATTAGAGATGAAAACTTAAGTTCTCTTCTCTTGAAAAATTCTTTAAAATTGACCTTAGTAATCACTCCACATTTGAATTCATTATTTATAAAAGTATTAAGTCTTCATGATCAAACAACAAATGCACCTAAAACAGAACTGAATTTAACATATTTTAACTAAAATAATAAACTATGAAAATAATCAGAGAAGTGTATGATGTGTTGGTGTATCTGTAAAATGTGATACAATGCAGATTTAACTTACCTTGAAGGTTTGCAGGTTGACCCGGTAAATAACTTCCAGAATTCTCTATCAACCTCAAGTAAGCTACCCTGAATAATGGCTCCAAGCAAACCAAAGTTTTCAGTTTGGATTTGTATAGAATTTATACCACGAAATGTAACAAACCAAATTTTAATCCAGAGTTTCAACAAATCTGACTTTTGAGAGCTTTCTATGTTTGGTTTCTTGCCTTGACATAGTGCAATTTCTGTAAGGCACTGTAAGACATATGGTGTGCGTTCTCCTCGTCGCTGTTGAGACAGTAGCTGGTATAATATCATCAGTAATGGACACAGCTCATAATTAGGCAAACTTGCAGGATACTTTGATATTAACTGGGTTATAATCTGCAGCCTAAAAGAAAAGAGGATGAGTAACTTGAAAAATTTTCAATTCCCTTAACAAGCTAAAAAAAGTACGTAAATATATAAACATGATACCCTACAATATTTTAATTAAAGCAGTACCACCATGATTTTTACATAGTTCTCAAAATAAAATGGTTAAGCTGGGCATGGTGGCACATACTTGCAATCTCAGCACTTGGGAGGCTGAGGCAGGAGGACTGCTGTGAGTTTGAGGCCAGTCTGGGCTACACAGCAAGACCCTGTCTCAGATAAATAGATAATTAATTGATTAATTAATTAGGCCCTACTTCCTAAAACAGCAAGAAGATTGATAACTTTCTCGCTAATTGGGTAAGCAATTTAATTTCTCTTAAACAACTAACTAAATTAGAAATACTGTGATTTACTTTGCTTAGTCCTGTTTGGGGTTTGTTTTTTTTTTCTTTTTTTAGTACTGGGGACTGAATCCAAGCCATTGCACATACTATGTAAGTGTTCTACTCTTGAGTTACCCTTGAATTGCAATTTTTTAAAGACACAGTCTCATTAAATTATCCAAGTTAGCCTCAAACTTGCATTACTCTTACCTTTGCCTCTCAAGTAGTTGAATGTCATGATTTAAATCTAAAATGTTCCCCAAGTGTCTCATGTGTTCAGAGGTGGGACTTTTAAGTGACTGGATCTTCAGGACACTATACTCATCAGTAGATTAATCCACTGATGAGTTCATACCCAAATGTGCTTCTAGGATATAGGACCTGGTTGAAGGGGGGTTACTGGGGTTGTGATCTAGAACGATGTGTTCTTGTTCCCAGTTCTACTGGAAGGAAGTTCCCTTCCTTTTTTACTGCTTCAAGGCCACCTATGAGTTGAGAAGCTTTCCTCTGCCATATTCTACCACCATGCCATTTCTATCTTGGAGATAGCCAACCATGGACTGAATCAACAAAAACCATTAGCCAAAATAAACCTTTCCTACTTCAAATTGTGAGTATTAGGTATGTTGTCCCAGCAATAGGAAAGTGACATACTCTGAGATTATAGGTGTACACCACCATACCCAATCCAATCTGCTGAAAGAGAAAATAGTAAAAACTCTAGAAGACAGTTGTAGGTAAGTACTTTCTGAACAGGGTCCCAATTACATAAGAAACAATATCAAGAAACAACAAATTGGGTATCAAATTTTAAAAGCTTCTTCACAGCAAAACAATAAACCAATGGAGTGAAGAAACAATGTACAGAAGGGGAAAAAATTTTTGCTGACTATTCCTCAGAAGACTGATATCTAAACTATAGACAAAATTTTAAAAAAAATTGGACTCCTGACAAAATTAAGACCGGATCAAAAAGTGAACACATACTTTACAAGTGAAATGAACACATACTTCACAGAACTATAGTACAAATGGTCAATCAATACATGAAAAAATGTTCAATATTTCTGGTCATTAGAGAAATGAAAATTAAAACACAACTGAGACTCCACCTTACACCTGAAAGAAATCAAATACTGGTCAGGTGTGGTGGCACATGCCTATAATTTCACCACTCAGGAGGCTGAGGCATAAGGATCGATGCAAGTTTGAGGCCAGCCTGGACTACACAATGAGTTGAAGGATAGCCTGAAGTACATAGAGAAAGCCTGCCAAAAGAAAAGGAAAGAAACAAAGAAACAAAGCAAGGAAGCAAGTGGGCAGGCAGCCAAGCAAGCAAGCTAGCAAAGAAAGAAAGGAAAGAATGAAATACTATAGTAACAAATGTTGGAGAGGTTATGGGGGAAAAAGGAACCCTTCTACATTGTTGGTGGGAATGTCAACTCTATAACCATTATGGAAATTAGTAGGAGATTCCTCGAAGAGCTAAAAATAAAAATTCCATTCAAACCAGCTGGTCCCCTCCTAGGGATCTTCTTGGAAGAGTTAAAGATACCATTTCACACTGGTATATGCACACTCATGATTATGGCAGCACAATTCATAATACCTAAATCTTGGAAGCGGTTTATATGTCCATCACAGATGAATGAATAAAGTATATGTGGCATTTATACACTCTGACATAAAGAAGGGTAAACTTCAATCAGTTGTAGAAAAATAATGCACCTTGACACCATAATTTTAAGTGAAATAAATTAGACATACAAGGTTAAATATCATATGGATTCTCCTGTATGAGAAATCTAAAATATAAAAAAATAAATAAAAGGCAGATAACAAGAAGTAGAGAAATAGATCTTTTGCAAATGGGAAAAGGACCAAGAGATGGAGGGAAAGTGAGGAGGAAGAGGGAAAGGGAATGAAAAAAGAATTAAGATGTATTATGTACATGGACCAATTCCCCAAAAGGACTGTAATCATGTACTTTAGATATGAATAAAAAATAAACTGAAGGTTGGCTAAAGATGGCAGAATAGTAAGCAGCAGAGTAAACAGTCTTTCTGAGAGAAACAGTTCAGATGCTGGAATATAATATCATGGAGAGGACAAGAAGGAAGGAAGTGGGTCCCTGGACCAAGGAAGAATCTAAAATATGAATTGAAGCCCACAAAGAGAAAAAAAAGAATTTAAACAAAGAAGGTGATGGCTCGCAGCACCTCAGCCTGGAGCCAGATTCACCCTGCCAGAAGAGCTGCAGAGCCTGGAGATGCGCTGTCTCAGTTGTGGTCATGGTCGCAGTTGCGGTCGACCCCAGAGGTCTCTGTGGAGAGGCGCAGGGGTGAAGGAGAGTGGCAGACGCGGAGACCTGCATTGGCTGCTGGTGAGTGCTTGGAATTCCACACCCCCCCCAATGGGAGAGAGTGATCAGCTGGGCTCCATCTTGGAGTCGGGCAGGTTACACCCAGGGCCAAGACTGGAGACCTGCATTGGCTGCTGGTGAGTGCTTGGAATTCCACCCCCCCCCCAATGGGAG
Organism: Cuniculus paca; assembly: GCA_004365215.1. NCBI lineage: Eukaryota > Metazoa > Chordata > Mammalia > Rodentia > Cuniculidae > Cuniculus > Cuniculus paca. The sequence continues at coordinate 6,414 of RJWT010000908.1, forward strand.
AGAGTGATCAGCTGGGCTCCATCTTGGAGTCGGGCAGGTTACACCCAGGGCCAAGACTGCTAACCAGTACTGGTGTCAGAGCCAGGTTGTGGGCGGACCTGTGGAAGTTGCTTGGAACGAAGCCAGAAAAACCAGTCATTTGGGAGCTCTAGGTTGTGGGCGGACCTGCGGAAAATGATTGCTTGGAGATCCACTCACTCCGTGGGCGTTTCAGGCAATATCCTGTAGGTTCCTAAACAGCTTAGATTCGCAGGGCCTGACCAGGTCTGCTCCTGTGCAAACCCCGGGTGGCTTGGTGCCCAGCATCGGATGTACCTAGCCAGCACTGGCCAGAAAACACAAACAATCTAGCTTTGGAAACGTTGTGGCCAGTGCTGGGGCACCTGGGACCACACTACTCTGGGGAGGAAGAAATCAAGAATATGCCAAGACGAAGAGGGAGAGGGCAATCTCTGGCATCCAACCCAAGCAGCGCAATTCCACAAGAGGAAAACATGGAGATCGAGAATTGCACACCTGAAATGTCTGAAGTGATGTCAACTGAAGTGAAGAAACAACTTCAGGAAGCTATAAGAGAAATCAGAACAGAAATTCTATCCCAGGTAAAAGAAAAAATGAAAACCATAATAAAAGAAATACTAAGCATCTCTAAAGAAGACACAGATAAAAAAAAATAGAGCATAGGAAAATGAGGGAAACCATGACTGAACAGCATAAGAGAGACTTAGAATGTATGAAACAGATTCAAAGAGATATCCAGAAAATTAAAAATTCATTCGAAAGCCAGCATGTTGACATGAAGGAAACTAAAGAAAGACTTTCAAAGCTTGAAGACAGGTTTGCAGCCTATGGTCATGAAAGGAAAGATCTCTTAAAAATCACAAGGTCTCAGGAAGTAACAATTGAACAGCTGGTGGACAACTCAAAGATGCATAATTTAAGAATTAAAAATGTGAGTGAAGAAGCAGGTGTCAAGACAAATGACATCAGGACCTTATTTACAGATATAATTTTTGAAAACTTTCCAAGCATAAAAAAAGAATATAACATTCAAATAAGTGAGGCACATAGAACTCCTGCTAGCCATAACCAAAACAAATCTACACCCAGACATATTATAATCAAGATCCCAGAAATTCAACTCGACAACAGAATATTAAAAGCTGTTAGAGAAAAGAAACAGATCACCTACAGAGGAAAACCCATCAGAATCACAGCAGACTTCTCAACACAAACCATCAAGTCAAGAAGAGGCTGGAGTGAAGTAATGCAAGTCCTAAAAGAAAACAACTTCCAACCCAGACTGATGTACCCTGCAAAACTTTCCTTCAAAATTAATGGAGAAACGAGATACTTCCATGACAAAGAACAACTCAAGGAATTCATGACCACCAAACCAACCCTACAAAGATTACTAAAGTACATTTTAGAGAGAGAGGAAAAGGACCATGGTCTCAGGACCAATGTCAGAGGGGGATTATCAAGTGGGGCCAGTCAATTGAATGGAGAGGAAAAATAGGGAGCCAATGGCAGGAAAACAGCATGGCAGAGACAATACAGTGCAAGAGGGCCTCAAGGCACTAACAGAAAGAAACAGAGGCATAGTGGATCAGGAGACAGGTTCCATCAATATGCTCTATGCAAGAAACACATTTAGCTAGAAAGAAAATTCATAGTCTAAAAGTCAAAGGAGAGAGAACAATGCCCTATGTGACAGGGAGCCAGAAAAAAAAAAAGGGGGTAGCCTACCCATTAATTGCAGAATGGATAAGAAAGGCATGGTATTTCATGGGATGGAAACCTACTCAGCTATAAAGGAAGATAGCCTAAGGCTCTTGTAGGTAGATAGAGGCAACTGGTAATAGTGTTCATGAATGTAATGGATCAGAGTCACAGGGTGAATTTTGTGTTGTCTCCGTAGCATAACAAACTAAAGGTGTTAGTGGGATCCAAAATGCACAATACATATTGGGAAAGTCAAAGGGGAGGAATTTATCTAAAAAGGGAAGGAAATGACCACTATTAATCTATTATCATGATTTGAAATTCAGATTGTATTCATAGTTCTGATTAGTTTCATTTTATTTTGATTTGTTTGATTTTATTATACTTGATGGCATGGACAGCTATTTTAAAGATAACAAAATATATAATTGGAGCCATTGAGGATGTCTACTTATCTTGTTTAGAAACCCTGTATGGCTTTCATTGTTTGTTTTGATTGATTTTACTCTATTCTGTGTGGTTTGATTGTAATGTGTCTGAAGGTGTAGTCAACTATTCTGAAGTTAACAAATATTACGGTAGCCAATGCTGTTTTGCTAATATCTTGAAATTCTGTATTGCTTACATTGTTCTGCTTTGTTACTTTTGTTTTGTTATGTTTTGTTTTGTTTCTACTGTTTTAGTTTGTTGTATTTTGTTTGATTTTACTTATCCCTGATAGTATGGGCAGGTATACTGCAGATAACATGAGGCATTATGGTAGCCTTATTGATTGCTTTTTACCCTGTTTAAAAGTCATGTACCATGTGCATCAGTTTGTTTTGACTGACTTTACTCTGTTTTGTTTTGTTTGCCTGTATTCTTTTTCAAAATAAGTAAATAAATAAACTGAAAAAATTGTGTTTTTCCTTGACATTAATTCATTCAACTGAATAAATATTTGCTGTGAATTCCCTAGCACATGTGCTACTCAAAAATGGGAACCTAGTTATTCATTTTTGCAACCCTAATGCATGGTACACAACAGATGTTCACTAAATAACTCTTGACTCAATAGATAAAATTAGCTTAAAACAGGTACACTCAACTATGTTAAATAAACATGAGTTTAAGCAAACTGTATCAAAATAATGTACATTTCCCTTATAACTCACAATCACATTTCCTTTTGCTAATAATTAGTTTAGGAGTAAATGACTTAGCACCCAGGAGATGAATTGTATGGTCAATGAGGTGAAATGATTCAGTTGGAGGTTTTCCGAGGAAAATGAGATTAAAATGACAGTAAATGAGAAAAAGATATCATTTTACCAAAGCATAAGATCGAAATCATTCTGTGGCTTCTGAAGATGATCTTTTATTACTTCCCAGCCTACTTCAATTTTCCTTTTTTTGCAAGCTACACTATAATCATTAGATTCTCTTTGTGTAATAGTGTAAGACTGAGAAATCTCCAATGACCTGGTATCTCCATCAAAAATCTGTAAAATAGAAACAAATCTATGCTAGTAACTGCTACTGTTCATTAAGACAACTCAAATGAAAATGGAAAAAACTCATTAAGAGTAGTACATTTAGAAATATACAAGTAAGATAACATCAAAAGAAATAAGTATTTTGCATGACCATGACACTCTTAGAAAGCAAATATTATCAAGTAATGTTTTATTTCCTAGGGATATTAACTGAAAGTACCAGAAAATCTAAAAGTAAAGCACTAACCTAGATTTTTACAGGGGTTAAAATTTAAATTTACCATTAATAACATATTTGAGAAAATGAAATTACCACCTATGATGTTACCCAAATCTCTGGAGAAAAAGTTTTACTTAAGAAACATTAGGCCATCAACTGATGATTGGGTAAGAAAAAAGTAGTATACCCATAAAATTAAATAGTATTCAGTCATAAAAAAGAATTACAAACCGATTCATGGTACAACATCATGCCAAATAAAGGAAACCAGATACAAAAAAGCTCATATCATATGATTACATGTCAATGAAATCCAAAACAGGTAAATGCATAGAGACTGGAAGTCGATTAGTGATTGGATACCAGAGGCTAGGTGAAAAATGGAGAACAGAGACTGAATGCTAATAGGTATGAGGTTTCTTTTGGAGATGATAAAAACTTGTCTGAAATTAGACAGTGGGGATGGTTTTACAACATGGTAAAAATACCAAAAATACTAAAAATAAATAAGCTGCACACTTTTAATAAGTGTGTAAATTTTATTCTAAGTTAATTATAGTTCAGTTTAAAAAACTCATTAGGGCCACGCCTGGTGGTGCACGCCTGTAATCCCAGCACTTGGGAGGCTGAGACAGGAGGATCCTTGCAAGTTCGAGACCAGCCTGGGCTACAAAGTGAGCTCAAAGTCAGTCTGAACGGCATAGGGAGACTCTGTCTCAAAAAGACAAGGGCTGGGGATTTAGCTCAGTGGCCTAAGCGCCAAGGCAAGTGAGAGGTCATGAGTTTGAAAAAAAATACCCATTAGGGTTTGAATCATCTTATTTCTTATCAACAATCTTTTAAGAAAGGAAAAATTCATTATTAGTTTTCATTAGTCCCTATGTGCAAGTTACCTATTTAAAAAGTTTTAAAAGAATAATTCCAAAGTAGTATATTTTGAAAGTAATAGTACATCTACAGAGTAATTTTTAAGTTTTTAATGATAACCTAGATTTTTAAAGCCCAGAAAAGGAAAATTAGAAGTGATACCAACTATACCTGGTGACAAATATCTGCCATCAATTCAATCAAATTTTCCTTGAAAGAAATGTTACGAAATCCTGCAGAGTATTTTCCTCTACTTCCTATATTACAAATCTCATTCACTAGCAGATCATATAGATTGTATAAGATACTCTGCCATTTTGTTGATGTATAAGCACCTATAATCAAGGAAAAATTAAAATGCAATTTACGTATGTACTTCATTTGTACTGCCAATCCACACAGAGTTATTTGGCTGTGAAAGTACATCAACATTAGACATTTTATTCTAACCTCCTATTCAGTACTATAATGGCTGATACATTATGTTAACTTGAAAAATTTATAAGTTTAACTAAGTGACTCAGCAGGGGGCCAGGTCCTCACTTTGTAAACATCATGAGCTTGTGCAAGAGGGGGATGGGTGATGATGTGAGTGCTACACCTGCCCCAGGGCAGGTAGGCTGCTTACAGTATAAGGGAAGAAAAGAGGCTTGTTACCCCTCTTTTTTTGCTCTAGTTGCCTTTTGCTGTTTTCTTCCACCGTGAACTTTGCCCCTATGCCATGTCACTCTGGTTAGGAGTCAGCTGATTATAGACTGAAACTTCCACAAACTGTAAGCTAAATAAACCTTCCCTTCCTTAATTTTGAGTGTCAAGTATTCTGTCCTAGCAATGAGAGAAAAGTAACTAAGACAAGTACTAATGCTTCTTCTGACAATATCACTGACATATCTAATTCATAACAATGTCCACTTTGCATTCAGTTAACCTCAATTTGACATAAATATCTTCCATATTCTGATTTGAAATTCACCTTTTTCTAATTTACTCTCTCCCTGAAAGCAAATTAATGTTTCCTCTTCTACAAGACCTACTCCTCTGTATGTCTTTTTTATTATTGGACTAAGAGAAAAATACCACTCATTCCTTCGACTGGTAAATATATAATATTATCTTATCATTTTAGACAGTTTTACCTACACACAATCTAGTCAACTATGCCCATTTAAAATGGTGACTTTATAGTCCATAGGGTCTGGTTAGCAGAATATTCCCACTGTGGTCTGAAAATTATAGGGGAACAATTAATTTCAATAAACAGGGTACTGTAAAATGTATTAATGCAGGCTGAAACTATATTAGCTTTTCTGGTGGCCTCATCATCCTGCCAATTTTCAACTGACTATAAACATGCAGTTAAGTAATAAAACCCTAAAGATATGCCATCTCAGGCAACCTACTCGGGACCCCTTCTGTCTCTCTCTCTCTCAGACAGAAGCTCTTTCTCTCAACAAATATGTTCTGCTCATAACCTCCATTGTTCCTGAAATTCATTCTTAGATTTTGGAGAACACAAACTTGTACGGAATATCTAGTAGGTTGGGAGTTTTGTTCCCCTATATCATTTGGAGGTTCCGCCAAGATCACTGGACAGAGACTTTAAAAAGCTGCACGCCTACCCAAGATGAAAATGCCTGGTATCTACTGAGGGTCATTAGTTAGAAGCTCTGCAGAGTATCCCTGACTGCCATTCAACAACTACGATCCCCTTCAACCTGAGGAAGCCAGATTGGTCATCACCCATACTCCCTCACAGCAGTTTGGGTTACTTCTTCAGAGGGGAGAATGTTACAGGAAGCTGAGTTAGAAATATTATAGGCAATCAGACAAGACCAGGTCCTCGAGGAAGCCAACACAGAGGACCAGATGTCTTGTGACCTTGGAGGAGACAGATACCTTGGGCCAGATCTCAAGACAAAAGGCAAAACCCACCACACCCTAAGTATAAACATCAAGTATTGATATTCTAAATAGGTATGGATCACCTTGAGGAAGCCAGAAGTCACCATCCCAACCCCACACAGTAAGAATGCTTGCTTGCTATGTGACTCGCTTCCCCATTTGTCCTCAATTTGGTCAATTTTACCTGAACAATTAATCTTATTGGTTGACCACTGTTCTGTCCCACCTCATGCCAGTCTGCCTCACAAGTTCCCAGGTTTTCCTCATCTTGGACCCATCTCTGTAAGAGTCCCTAGAAATGACAGTCTTTGGCAAGTCTCTCAGACAGAAGCTTTCTTTCTCTCAAAAAATATATTCTGAGGGCCGGGGATCCAGCTTAGTGGCCTAAGCGCCTGCCTGGCAAGCACAAGGTCGTGAGTTCAATCCCAGGTGCAGCAAAAAAAAAAAAAAAAAAATATATATATATATATATATATATATATATATATATATACACACACACACATACATACATATATATTCTGCTCATTAAAAAAAAAAAAGATCTGCCATCTCCTAAAATGCCTGATCTACACTCCTGGTGAGAGGTAGGTGAAACACTATGAAAAGACATTATTTGGGGGCCTCTTTTCTTTAGTGCATAGAGGGCGATCAGTTGCTTCAAGACGAAGCTGAACATCTCCTTCCCAGCCACTGACTGTCAGAAACTCATTGAGGTGGATGATGAACATAAACTTCATATGTTCTATGAGAAGTGTATGGCCACAGAAGTTGCTGCTGACTTTCTGGGTGAAGAATGGAAGGGTTATGTGGTCTGAATCAGTGGTGGGAATGACAAGGTTTCCCCATGAAGCAGGGCATCTTGACCCATGATTGAGCTCGCTTGCTTCTGAGGGCATTCCTGTTACAGACCAAGGAGAACCGGAGAGAGAAAGCATAAATCTGTCCGAGGTTACATTGTGGATGCCAATCTGAGTGTTCTTAACTTGGTTATTGTAAAAAAAGGAAAGATACTGTATTCCTGATACTACTGTGCCTCGGCACCTGGGGACCAAAAGAGCAAGTAGAATCCGCAAACTTTTCAATCTCTCTAAAGAAGATGATGTCTGCCAATATGTTGTCAGCCCTTAAACAAAGAAGGTAAGAAACCCAAGACTAAAGCCCCCAAGATTCAGTGTCTTGTTACTCCACATCCTCCAACACAACACTGACATACTGCTCTGAAGAAGCAGCGTACTAAGAAAAACAAAGAAGAGGCTGTAGAATATGCTAAACTTCTGGCCAATACAATGAAGGAAGCTAAAGAAAAATGCCAAGAACAAATTGCCAAGAGACGCAGGCTTTCCTCTCTGAGAGCTTCTACTTCTAAGTCCAGTCAAAAATGAAATGCTTTGTAACAAATAAATTAGATCAAACCTCAAAAAAAACAAAACAAAACATTATTTTTTCTGACTTACAGTACTTTTATGGGCTACACAGATATTTAAGTATGTGTCCTGGAAGAGCCCATAAAATACATGTAGCTACTTTTAATTAAAAATGGCTACAACAGTGTTCCTCTATTATAGCACTTATTACTCAATGTGGCACACTGTCTTAATAAGATTATTACACTAGCCATGATGATTTGGTCCAAAGTTACTACTAGACCAAAGCATTAAGGAGTCCATTTAGCTTTGGTCCTACCGAGTGAAGCTCTGATCCACTAAAGAGAATTCTATCATCTCAGCAATACACAACAGATAAAAGAAAAATGCAAAGGAATCAGGAAGGACAACTCCCTGATTCAACTGACCCATTTCTCGTTTTTCCAGCAAAAGGCCTGAAGTAAAGTAACTGTGGAGGGCAAGGCAGCAGTTGTCCCCTTTGTACCTCACATTTCTATGAAAATAATACATGCACAACCTCCTGGGTAACTGAATAATATGATTGGCTGCTTTCAGTCCATCTATTTTATCTTCTAATAACACCAATATGTAGATAAACAAGATCTTATTTTCTCTAAATCATTTTACCCTACAGTCTGTGTCATCTCTTACTAAAATATCAGCTACTAGAGGTCACAGGCAATGTTTAATGTTTTTATTTCTCATGATACCTAACACTGTATTGAACAAATGGAAAAGCACTTAAATTACATAAATGCATGAATACTATTCTTAGGACTAATAACATCAAGAAGAGCAATTCAGAGGATAATCACATACTCCTACAGAACACTAATATCACACTTAAGCCTGTACATTTTAATAAAGAAGCAAATTCAAAACAATAATAGCTTTTTTCATACCCTTTTCATGAGTTTTGGCTCCCCTTGGATGACGGATACACATTTGCAGCTGAAATAATTCAATGATTACTCCTTTTAAGGAATCATTAAATATATCCTGAGTCCAAATACACAATAACGTAGGAAGAATTTCATCTCCCAATTCACACACGCGCATTCTAAAGTTGACAGCCAAAGTCTTGAGGAAGATAATAAGGGCTGCCAAGATATAATTTAGACCTGTAGTTTTCTTTTCTTGCCTGCAACAAAAAACAAATTCAACTTGGGGTACCAGGGGTACATGCTACAGGGGAAAAAATACCTATGTTTCAAACAATAGTCTTAGGTTCAAAATCATTCAGAAAAAAAAAATCACAATAGCTGTATATAGCAATAAAAATTTAGTTCTTATTTGGTCCTAAGAGATTATTGTTAGCTCTCGTTGCTTTTGGAACACTGCTTATAATACAGAAAACTGATTTTTTAATACTTATCATTTATAAAATGTTTCACATTTTAAACTGCATAATACCACACAAATGATAGTAATACTTTCAAAATACATTCTTATTTTATCCTCACTATACTACCTCTAACCTCAAAATGGAGACAATGAAATTACAGAATCTTTCACTTTCCTGTTAATTAGAATATTATGCCAAACTTAAACTTTAGAAAATAAAATGTAGTGTTCTGTATATTGGCTTTAATTCAAGTTATGTAGGACCTGAACTCTTTGGAAATTTACTGGTTCTACTAGAATGATCCTTTTAAAAGGGAGTATTCTGCATTCCCACTTTTCTCTAAATCCTTGCCAGTTGCTGTTTTGTTTGCATTGCTAGGGATCAAATTGAGGGTCATGCATGTGCTACGCAAGTGCTGTTATTGCTCTCATCCTTATCTCTGTTTTATGTATTGTTAATAATTCTAATTGAAGTAAGATGATATCACATTATGGTTTTGCCTTTCATCTCCCCAATGACAGAGGCTAAGTACTTTTTCACAAATTTGCTGGCCATTTGAAATTCTTTCGAGAAATGTCTAATTCATATCTGTATTATTTATTCATATTACTGTATTATTTATGGGTTGTTACTAAGTTTTTAAAGTTCCTTTTATATCCTAGATATTAGTCTACTGTCACATGAATAGCTTGCAAAAATTTTTCCTCATTTGGTAGGTTGTCTCTTCATTTCGTTGACTGATTTCCTTTGCAAAGATTCATAGTCTACATAATCTACTTTGTCTGTTTTTGCTTTTTTTGCCTGTGCTTCTTGAGATCTTACCCAAAAAAGCCCAAAACTTCTCCAAAGAATCATTGCTTACAATGTTTTAAGTGTTTTCCTGTTATCTTCTCCTAGGCTCATAGTTTCCTGTCTAACATTTAGGTCTTTATTTTGAGCTTATTTTGTACTGAATGAGACAAAGGTCATATTTTATATATGTACTCAAAAAAAAATCACACTGTACCCCAGAATATACACAATTACCAGATTAATCAAAAATTTTTTTAAATGTTGAAGGATGTGATTCAATAATTATATGCTATATACTGTATACTTATATGGCATAATCACACTGCCCTCTTCATCTGTAGAAATAAAATAATCATTTTTAAACACATAGTATTTTTAGTTACTGAATCTAAAACATAGTCTTAGCAAGAAGATCAAATGGACTTTCAATATAGAACAAAATAAGATTAGATTACCTTGCATACTGAATAGCCTCAGAAAAAAAATCTAAAGATTTAGAATTTAATCCATCAGTTTGTGAACAGCATCCTTTGGTCACAACATGAATTATTCTAGCCACTAAAACTCTATTAATGTCTTGTGAAGGTTTGAGATACAGCCTGAAGTACACAGAGAACAATTCTAGAAAAAAACAGAAACGATAAAAATAAAACTTTCTTAGCTAGTTTTAATTGCTTTAGTTTATTTTTATTTAATGGTATAAAAGGACTTTATCAACATTTAATTTTGTATAAAATCTCTTTAAAATATCACCAACTACAGACAGTATTTGAGATAGTAAAGTATGACAGCATCAGTTTAAAAGCCTGACCTTCAATAATCAACTTAAGCCTATGTTCTTTTATCTAGGTCTAACAAAGCATAAAACAAAATGTATACTACACAGTTTTTGGTTTTATGGTAATGCTATTTGCTTAATATTTGTAAAATGTGTCATGAACCATGAAGGTTCTTAGATTTTACTCTGCTTATAAACTAATAGATAGCATGACAGTTTCACAGATGTTGGAAGAAAACAGGACATTCCTAATCAAAGTAAAAAAATTTATTCCTCGTATAAATGACAGAAAGTCATACCTTCACTTTTCTATCAGTTTTCTAGTCCCAAAAGCAATATAAGAAGGGATATTTGAAATAAGTGAAAAGAGTAGGTGAGATGCCTAGTCTTTTTAATAAATGAATGGGTTCAAGCAAATCTCTCTGGAGGAACTTTCATCTTTATCTTTGAAGTCTATTCACTGTGCACACAGATCACTGAAAATCAGTCTGGAAAAAAAGCAGTCAGTACCTCTGCTTGTAAGAAATACATATTGAAATGACTGCCCAATACAGTGAAAAGTTAATAATACAGAACTTTCTTCCCATTAAGAGATCAATAGATTCCTCAGTAAAGTGGGTGAGAATAACACCTATATACATCTTTTCGACTACAATGTCACTTGAGTGTGCCAAACAGATGAACACTAAACAGACTTCAGTGCTTTATGTTAGTTGGGGGAAATGATACAAATTCTCACAGAATTCCAAAAACTCCCATAGTGGGTGGTAAAAAAGTTGATATAAAACACTCAACAAAAGTCTCAGAAGAGCAGAAGAGCAGAGTTCAGCTTCTTCAAAAAGGATGCAGTAGCTGGGCATGGTGGCACATGGCTGTAAACCCAGTACTTGCAAGGCTGAGGGGGGAGGATCACTGTGAGTTCCAGACCAGCGTGGACTAGAGAGTGAGATCTAGTCTCAAAACAAAAACTAAAATAACAACAACAATAAAAAACAAACAGAAAGGTTGAAGTACAAGCCTTCAGATGAGTTCACTTCTTTCAGGAATTCAATAACAAGTTTAAAAAGCAGACGGAAAAATATGACATGAGCTGAGAAAATAAACTAGAACCCTAAATAACATCATGAAATGTAGATTCCTTGGGACTTAATACATAGGCAATCCTGTCATCTACAAAAGGAAACAATTTTATTTCCTCTTTTCAAAATCTGTATGTATTTTATTTCTTTTTCTTGCCTAACAGCCCTCCTGACTTGTAGTTGTATCCTCACATGACAGGAAAAAAGCAAGCTTTGGGGGGCTGAGGCAGAAGGATCACTCTGAGTTTGAGGCCAGCTTAGGCTACACAATGAGTTCAAAGAAAGCCTGATATTTATAGCCAGCTTCTGTCTCAGAAAAGCAAAAACAAAAACAAAAATGCCAGACCTTTATTTGGCTGATAGTTCTGGCAGTTTGAGGGAATAACATCAACACTAGCTCAGATGTGATAAAGGCAAATCAGATGGCTCACAATGGTGGGAGAGACCACATTGCCAGCCAAGAAGCCAGGGAGCAGTTCAAAGTTCAGGTGCAGGCTTTAATAAAAAAAGCTCATAATCTTAAGAGCTACATTGGGAATCCTAGGAAAGCAACCTTAATCACTCCAGGGGCACACCTCCAATGATCTATCACTAGATTCTATCTCTTAAGCGCCTCTACACTGCCAAACTGAGGATCAAACCTCCAATACATAAACCCTTAGGGGATGCAAACTATATCCAAATCATAGCAAATGAATATAGGGAAAAAAGTTACAGACAGGAGATAACTACATGATAATATGAATGTACTTAATACTAAAAATGATAAGTACTAAGTACTAAAATGATAAATTTTATGTTTTATCTTACTACAGTTAAAAAAGTACTTTGGAATCTACCCCTGGTAAAGAGTAAATAAAAGTCACCTGCCTCATCAAGGAAAAAATAGATGACATCACTGACTAAAAAGAGAAATCCCACAAAATCTATAAAAACAGTCCTAGATATAACAGATGATTTTAATAAGACACTCGGATACAAAGGTAATATACAAAAATCAGTTATTTCTATATAATAGAATTGAATAATTGGTATTTTATGTGGTTTTTTTGTTTGTTTTTTTGAGATAGGTTCTCACTATCTAGTGCAGGCTGGCTTTGAACTCACTATGTAATCCTGGGTGGCCTCAAACTCAAGGTGATCCTCCTACCTCAGCCTCCTAAGTACTGGGATTACAAGTGTGTGCCACCATGCCCAGCCGGAAATTGAAATTTTAAAAACAGTGCAATTTATAAACTATTACAGTACAAATCTAACAAAACACACACAAAATCTATACGATGACAATTAGATGCCAATAAAGATATCAAGAGATACACAAAAATGGAGATAGATATATTCACGGTTGTTGTAATGCCCGTTTATCCTAAATTGTTCAATAGACTCAATCCAATCCCTATCAAAATTCCAACAGGGTATTTTACAAAAATCAGTAAGCTGATTTCAACTTTTATATGGATATGTTGGCTGACTTTTAGGCCATCTTATCTCATTTTGAACGTTCAACCTAGATAATGTGTTCATAACCACAGCTTCCATAACCAACCCTACCAAAAATATTTTGAGCAGCATCTTGAATTTTGAATAAAATCCTCATTAGAGAAGCAAGTTTTGGAGACAGGAACTAGAAAAATGATTTGAGAAAAAAGGTTGATTATAAGTAACAGTTTTTTAAACAAGTAAAACAGGGGCAACCCGCTCGGGACCCCTTCTGTCTCTCTGACAGAGCTTTCTTTCTTTCCCCCAATAAATATATTCTGCTCTTAAAAAAAAAAACAAAAAAACAAAAAAACAAGTAAAACAGGATTTCAGAGAACATATTAATAGATTTCAGAATCATACCAAAGAGACTGAGAGAACGAGTATCTTTGTTTCTGTTTTTTTGGCTCATTAAATGTGACTAGACACTCTAGTGAGACATCTGGCTAATTATCCTAAATGTCACTGGATTAGCCTCGAAAAGCTGCCATGAGGCATGCTGTAGCCCAGTTAAGACATAAGCTGCCATATATTCAGAGCAATAGCAACAGCTCATAATGACTCCTAAGAAATTACTTCAACAGTTGAGCTGGGCTTCTGATGGAGATAGTAGAGTGCAATGCAGAAGTAAGGGCATTAACTCAAGGTTTTTTAGGTTCATTTATCTCATTATGAATTAATAAACTGGCAATGAAAAATATAAATGTCTTTTAATTTAATTAGCAAACTTTAAATATTTCTTAATGAGAAAGACTGAGTTTCTAAATTTTCAGAGCTAGTGTATTAGACTTTGACACCTGGCTTCAAATTACTTTAATAGCAAATCCCACTTTTTCTATTAAACTCTTTCAGAATTGCTCTACCTCTGAAATCAATAAACTGAAATGTTTCAGTCTCTGATCATAACTTCTTTCCTTCCTGGTCTCTAAGCACCTGTCATTGGCAAACTGGCAAAAATACTAGATTCTTCTCTAGTATCCACTCTCTGAGGCTGGTAAATTGCAGGATCTATATATTCTTTTCTAAAAAGGTAACTAATGGATTTTTACTTTTCCACCACACCTAAGGTGTCCACCATATTCCTGTGAAGTTGAAATTCTCCTTTTTTTAAGGTAGGGGCACTATACAGTTTACAATGACCTTCAAGTAGCCCAGACTGGCCTCATACTCCCAAATGCTGGAATTACAGGTGTGTTTTCACTTTTATGACACCTCTTTTAGATTTTCCACTCCTACATTAATAATGGTTCCACTTAAATACAATATTCTGTGTACCCATTGTACCCACACTTATCTATATCATTTGGCAATGGTGGCGAACCTATGGCACGCATGTCGCAGCAGGCACACAGAGCCCTCTCTTACTGGCAGGGAAGCCAAGTCACCCCAGCATCGCCCCAGCAGCTGAGCATTGGACAACAACACACGGGAGCAGGGCTGGACCTTTGTGATAAATAAGTAGGTTTTGGATTGCAGCTTGGGCAACTGCTCTCAAAAGGTTTTGCTAACACTCTCATATGGCATTGTAACTTTTTATTTACTTGAGTTTTTCTATGGCACTAGATTACCAATTCTTTGAGGACAGTGGTAAATTCTTTCAAATCTATAATTCCAGTTCTGATCATGGGCACATAATATGAAAAATAATTTAGTAATTCAGAAGGTACATAATAAATAAAAATTGAGCCAGGTATGGTGGCACACAGTTGTAATCCCAGCACTTGGGAAGCTAAGGCAAGAGGATCACCATGACATTGAGGCCAGCCTAGACTACGTGGCTAGACCCTATCTATAAAAAAAAAAATTAAGGACCAGATTCTGTAACTATATAATTTCACTGCAATAATGCTGAACTGTGAGGTTAACTGGATGATATAGACCGACTGCTTTCACAGGTTCACAATGGAGTTATAATTTATATCTTGCTGTCAGATGACATGAACCACCAATGATACATGTGCATGACTGTTCCATCAGATGGCTTGCTATTAATTTTCTTACTAAAAATACCAAGAAAAGTGCTTAGATTCATTTGTGCCACTGGCAGTACTAACTGCCCAATGGGACAGTCATAGATGTACCACTGGTGGCAAGGCACTGGGAACATGTTAATTGGTAAAATTTCATTTCACTAGGAAAAAATTCACAACAACCTTGAAGACATATCTAGTGACAGAGATTAGCTCAGTGGTAGAGTGCTTCCCTAGCATTCACAAAGCCTGGGTCCAATCATCAGTAATGGGGGAAAAAAGACATACCTAGCCACTGTTGCTGAGATATTTCACACCAGTATTTCCTCACGGAAAGAATGTCTTTTAGCAGTATGTTACCACAATTAGATCCATAAATAACACCGTTAGATGCATCTTTCACTGTATCCATGATGTAATTCAAGAGCTCTTGACATTTTAGCCTGGGTCCTCCTATTTAAAAATCAAAAAAGTAAATAAAAACATGTGACTCTTAAAAAGGTAAATTAAGAACACTTAAAAGGGCAATAACTTAAATAATTTCATTTGAGTAATTACTCTTAACTCCTAGAGCAGCGATTGACAAACCATGGCCGCAGAGCAAAATTTAGTCAGCTGTCTGCTTTCTAAAATTTTACTAGAACACAGTCATGTTCGTGCATTTACTATTATCTATGGCTGGTTTTGTGCTAAAACAGCAGAGTAGCTGAGACAGAGAATACAAGGGTGTGATCCAAAGAAAAGGTGAATGGTGTTGGCAAGTGCCAGCCAACAAAAAAGCAGGAATCTTCAATATGAGAAGTAGTACCTCAAACCTTACCAACAATGTATGATAAGTTTCAACATGTCTGGGCCAGTCAGTCATTTTTGAGCTACAGCTCAAAAAAGGTAAGCCATAAAGTGTGCTATAAATCATGGAACATTTCACTGGAGTTGTGTGATCACACCGCTTCAGATTCTACCTTTAAAGAAGTATCATCACAGGAAATGAAACTTGGGTCTATGGTTATGATCCTGAGACCGAGGTTCAGAGTTCTCAATAGAAATCATCCACTTTTCAAGCAAAAAGGCACACCAAACAAGACCCAATATCAATGTGATACTATGTTTTTTGACCCTGATGGAATTGTGCAAGCTGAATTTATACGCAGGAAAGCTATGATGAGCTCTGAATATTCTAAGGGTTTATCAGAGAATTTAAGAAATGCTGTGAGTAGATAGAAAATTCCTGAGAATGGATAAATGGTTTCATTCGCCATCACAACAACACTCCATGTCTCGCACTGCTTCTGGTACTGTAATTTCTATCAGAAACATTACAGTATGTCATTCACCTTATTTACCAGATCTGGCACTGTGCATCTTCTGGCTCTTCCCAAGTCAAAATGACCATGAAAAGTTAAAGTTTTGAATCAATTCAGAACATCAAGGCAACTATAACAGTTCAACTAAAAATACTCAAGAAAGAGAACTTCCAGAACTGCTTCAGAAAGTGGCAAGAAAAATGGGAAAAGTGTGTTTGAAGTCAAGGGTAGCATTTGGATGGAAATTAATAACAAACTGTCTTTGACAGTAATAAATTGCTTTAAAATTTAAACACTAGGGCCGGGGATTTAGCTTGGTGACCTAAGTGCCTGCCTGGCAAGCACAAGGTTGCGAGTTCTATCCCCAGTGCTGCAAAAAAAAAAAAACTAAAAATAAAATAAAATTTAAACCCTGAATTTTTTTTTCCATACCTCATCTATGGCCTGCAGTCAAAAACACTTATTAGCAGACCCCTTTACAAAAAGATTACCAAACCATACAGAAATATATAGCCAAAATAATCATATAATCTTTAATAATTAAAAAATTCTGGTATTAGATTTTAAATGATCCAAAGTCTCTTGATAATTTTATGATGAATGAATATATTAAAATAACCAGATTATAAGAAGGCTATTTACCCTGAAAAATCAAAATTATTTTTAAATTTTATAAAAGCATATAATATGTAATTTAACAGCACATTTATTTGAAGTTCTAAAAATTCAGCATTAATAAAAATTCTTGAAGATAAAATGATATTTAAAAATAATTTATATTCAGCGAATCATATTGTCCCACTTGTTATTATTTCAAAACTGATTTAACCTTGGAATAGATTTTTATAAGCTATGCACAGAGAACAATTTATTATGTATATATGAATGTTATAAATTAGGATTTTCACCAGATGTGGTAGCACATGCCTATAACTCCAGCACTTAGAAGGCTGAGGCAAGAGGAATGTCACAAGTTCAAGGCCAACCTGGGCTACATAGTGAGTTCAAGGCCAGCCTGAATTAAGAGTAAGGCCCTGTCTTTAAAAAAATAAATAAAATACACAAATAAAAATATAAAAAAATTGGAATTTTCTTATGACACCAGTCATATTCAAAAGTATCCGACTATGGTAAATATCTACATGGTGGTATAACTGCAAAACAACTTCTACTTATGGCTTATTTTATCATGTCCGGCATCAGGTCAATGTTGAAATACACAACCTTATGATCTTCTCTAACACCTGTGCAGCCCTCTTACGAACCTTACATTTAATTTATAATGCCCACTGTGTTATTAAGTCTTGAAGGAATTAATCTTTATATCCCCATATAATTTATGACTGACCTAACAGCAGAAATTCAATAAAAATTTGAATATATGTTATTATCAGTATGAAATAGTATTTTTAAGCCTTTTATCCCAATATATTCCTTTCTCTACCCAATTTAATAAACATCAAGAATTATGCTGACCTAGGCATATAATGCCTATAATCCTAGCAGTCTAGGAGACTTTAACAAGAGGACTTCAAGTTTGAGCCAAGCCTGGGCGATGTAAAAAAAATGGAAAGAGATGGAGATGTATCTCATCCAAAGGCCCTGGATTCAATCCCCAGTACAATAAACAAAAACAAAAAAAAACTTTGCTCTGGGAGTATAGCTCAGTTGTAAAGCATCTACCTACCATGCCTGAGACCCTAGGTTGGATTCTTCAACACACACACACACACATTTTTTTTTTTTTTTTGTGGCACAGTATTGAAACCAGGGCCTTTACACTGACTACATTCATAGGCTCTTTTTATGTTTTATTTTGAGACAGGGTCTTGCTAATTCACTAAGTTGCTCAGGCTGGGCTCAAACTTACAATCTGCCAGTTTTCATCTCTCACTATGGCCTGCAATTTTTTAGACACCTATAGAACTTAACATTTTTCCCAGCTCGTTTCTCTTATTTCTTAGATTCTATACTTTGCACAGAATAGGACATAGGTCAATATAGAGGAATGAATGGATGTGCTTACTTCAACTGCCTTTCCCTCTATTTTTTTTGTGTTTCTTTCATCCCACTTTGCATACCAATGCTAAGCAAGTCTGTCAAAATCTAGATTTGTGTTTAAATTCCCATCAA
Organism: Cuniculus paca; assembly: GCA_004365215.1. NCBI lineage: Eukaryota > Metazoa > Chordata > Mammalia > Rodentia > Cuniculidae > Cuniculus > Cuniculus paca. The sequence continues at coordinate 24,871 of RJWT010000908.1, forward strand.
CCTTTAAACTTTTGGAAATAAAAAATGGAATAGATCAGGTAAGATAATACTAGATTCCTAATTTTATTTCCATGTTTATAGGGGTTCATGTTACAAAGTCCAATTTAAAAGTAAGTCCTAAATAAAAATGGCACTTTTAAACCACTTAAATGTAATTTTACTCTTCCTTATAAACTAACGTACTGATATATTTTCACATGAGATCCCCATTATTAGTTTTGCAACTGAAGGTTTACTTTAGCTGAAAGGCAAAATTATAGTCTATAAACTGTTCTGGTGGGCTACAAAATTAGTGTGGTATCTTTCACTAAGCCAGTGCACGTTAAAATCCCAATGTTTACTAATCAAGAATACACTGTTTATCTTTGTGCAATACAAGGCTACCACATGGGGCAAAAGTAGGCTCAGAACATTTCACTGTATCTTTCCTTTGTCTCTGCTCAAGTCTCTGACAAGGCCTGCAGCTGTCCACACAAATCAGCATCTCAAAGGAGGTGGAAAATTTTCTAAACCACTGTTCTTTAGACTCAAGTCTCCCAATATCATTCTGATATATCATTCACTAATAATCTATATACTTTTCCTGAATGTTTACCAACATCTGGGCTTCCCTAATTCTTAAGGTTGGTAACATGGGCCACATCTTTACCTGCGAAGAGTACACAGAGTCTAAGCTCCTGAGTTCCTCAACAATTGCTTCTTTTAGCTTTCACCATTGGGTAAAGCCCATTTCCCTGCAAAAGCTTAGACTCTAGCATTTTAATTCAAATATATCAATTCATCAATACAAGTTCAAGATAAATGCAGCTTGTCAGTAGCAAAAAGAGATCTGCTCTTTTCATTTTTTTCCTTAACTGACAGTAAATAAAACATTAGTTAAGAGTGTGAGTATTGTCTGCCAAGGAAGTTAATGTGATCTTAACATTAGTAAAACTATAGAATAAAACACATACAAGTTCTGTTCCACTCTATACCAATCAGAATATAGCTAAAAAAGTGAGTGTCACACTTTGAGAGATAAAATTAAACTGAAGATATGGTGGCATACTCCTGTAATCCCAGCACTCAGGAGGCTGAGGCAGGAGAATCATTGCAAGTTTGAGACCAGCCTAGGCTACAAAGTGAGCCCAGGACCACCCTGAACTGCAGAGCAAGAATCTGTCTTAAAAAAACCAAAACAAACAAACAAACAAACAAAAAATTAAACTGGAGAATATAAAAAACAAAGAGAAATAAAAACTTGGTCATGTAAGCTGAATGAAGTCTGTTTACCTTAGGGAAGAGGAATTGGGGAAATATTATGACTACCTTAAAGTATCTCAAAGATACTTCTATGCTTTCATAAATTCTCCCAAATATTTGAACCTGTGTTATAAAAAATCATTATATATATCAGAAATTAACACTCATCTTTTAAGTTACCATATTTATATCAAACTTATGCTACTATAACCTATTAAATCATGCATATATAATATATAACGTTGCTTACTTTTATTTGCACATTTGATGAAATCTCTGACCAAACTACTGATTTCTTGCATCTTTTTCTGTCTGGAGGTTTGTGTTGAGACTGACACATTTGGTTTTGCGGTTCTCAGACATTCTGTTTCTTTCTGAATATATTTCTGTAAAAATCTTCAAAAAATAAAAGAATTTTAGAAACTCATTAAAGTTTAAATTTTTATAATTTCAAAAGTCTGTCATGCTATCACATAATTCATCTCTTTTTTGGTTTTTTGAGACAGGGTCTCATTATGTAGTTCAGACTGGCCTTGAACTTGAGGTGATCCTCCTGCCTCAGCCTCCTGAGTGCTGAAATTTCAGACTGTGTCACCACACCCAGTTTAGAAACTAGACCTTTTGTTTGTTTTTTTTTTTTTTTGGTTTTTTGTTTGTTTGTTTGTTTTTTTGGTACCAGGGATTGAACTCATGACCTTACACTTGCCAGGCAGGCGCTTTGCCGCTGAGCTACACCCCTGGCCAAACTAGACCTTTTAAACAACATTCGGTTTATCCAATATACCAGTTTAGCAAAACAATTACATTTCTTTTTTCAAGGCCTAACTCCCACACCAGTACAGTCTAACCTGCAAAATCTGTAACTCTTATGATCTAGTACTTTTACTACTTGGGTTCATATTTTATCATTAAAAGCTCACAGTGCTGGAAGCTAAGGCAGGACGATGGCAGTTCAAGGCCAGCCTAGGTAATTTAAGTGATTTAGTAATACTGTCTCAAAATAAAAGAATAAAACAGAAGTAATGATATAGCTCAGTGTAAATGCCCTGAGTTCAATCTTTAATACCACAAAAGCAAGACTTTACAATGCCATTAAAAGGTCTCAAACCTCCTAACCTTTTTACTAAACAGTGGTTATGTTTCAACCCTTTAAATAAAATCTGTCTAGAAGATATTCATGACTAGTCAGGAGGGTCAAGTGCAAATCTGGCCTGCCAAATCAGCTCACACAAAATATTATTTATCCTTATGTAATAACTGTATTTGTGGTATCTAAAATAAACCAAGTAATCAAATAAAAAGAAGCATACATCTTTCATGTTCTATGCATTTGAATCTGTAAATCAGTCTAGTAACAACAGCTAAAAAATTTTTTTTCAAAATACTCAAAGACAATACTTATTCCTATTTGCTCTTGACTGCAAATGTTTAAAATTTAATTCCCTCAGTAGTCTACATTAAATTTTTGTCTTTTTGTCTGTCTTTTTGAGAAAGGGTTTCACTATGCAATTTAGGCTGGCCTTGAGCTCACTTTGTAGCACAGGCTGGTCTCAAACTCACAATAATCTGCCTGCCTCAGCCTCCTGAGTGCTAGGATTATTGCTATGTTCCACCATTCCTGACTACATCACTGTAAAATACTAAGCTTTCCTAAGACCTATGATCTCTTTCTAGTTATAAATGGACTTCATAGTTAAAAATTATTTCTCAAATGCATCAGCCTTGTTTGCCACTTCCATCCAACAATTTTGTCTTTTCATTAAAACTTTTTGTTTTCTAACTGCATTCATCTGAAAAATCCCTAGGGCCGGGGCTTTAGCAGCTCAAGCACTTGCATGGTAAGTGCAAGGTTGTGAGTTCTACCCCTGGTACCCACCAAAAAAAAAAAAAAAAAAAATCCCAATTTTTTAACTTGTTTTCTATAATTTAACATATGTCAGTTATTTATAATCAGAATATTTAAAGATGTCAAAGAAACTTTTATTATAATTTAAATCTTTTCTCTAATTAGATGCAAATTATAAACCCATAAGAAAAGAATTGTTTTTAAATCTTCAATGAGATATGTCTAAAACAACTTACTGAACAACTAATTTAGTACTTTCAACTATGTTTTAGACAACTGTTAAAATGCTAACTTTTCATGCAAGGCACAATGGTATACAGGAAATAAAGACAGAGCCTTACAAAAATAATATCACAACAAATAAAAATGAAAGAGCAAAGTAGACAGTGAAAAAGCTAGAATAGAATACCTGAAAACAGCATCCCAATTTAAATATTTTCCTTGTTTGGAATCTGAATGTGTATCTAAATCTTGAACAGTTTCAGGATCCCGAATCAGGCGCTTAAAGGTTTCGATTTCTTTCTGTAAATGAAAAATAATCAAACTAATGTGTTACTAATCACATATTTGTTCCAAGGAAAAATTAAATTTAAGTAATTTACTACCCTTCGTTCTGTAGCTCTATCATTTTCCAGTTGTCGGCAACAAATTAGCAGGTTATTAAGTGCAAGACTCATGATTCAGCAATTCCTGGAAAAAACAAAATCCTTTTAAATATACACACACACACACACACACACACACACACACACACGTTATTTTATTTTGTTACATGCATTTTTTTGTTAGTACTGCAGATTAAACCCAGGGACTTAAACATAATATGCATTTGCTCTATCACTAAGCTAAACTTCCAGACTATACATATTTTACACTGTAGCAGTTAGATCTAATTGCACAACCACAGGCACATTATGATCAAAGGCACAAAGAAGTTTCTTAACATTTCCATATTAAATGACATTTACTTAGACTGTATCAAAGCAATCATCCAACACACAAATACGTTCTTTACAACAAAAAGACAAGGAAAAGTGTGATTTTTTTAACAATCAACTTAATTAAAACTCATTCAATGCTTTCCAAAACAATACAGTTTTATATTTCCATTAGAAATGTATGAGATTCCCAATTTCTCTACAGACTCATCAATCACATGGTATTTTAAGTCTTTTTATAAACTAAGAAAAGCACAGAACTCAGTGGATTCACTGCTGAATTACACCAGAACTTCAGAGAACACCATACTTTTGACACTTCCGTAAAACTGAAATGGAAAGAATGTTACCAAATTCATTCCTTAAAAGCCAGCAATACCTTGATACCAAAACCAGACAAAGATGCAAGAAAGAAAACTACAGACCAATCTCTTTATAGTGAACACAGACGCAAAGATCCTCAACAAAATACCGGCAAACAGAACACAACAAATCATTAACAAGAGCATGTATCATGAACAAGTCTGCTACATTCCAGGGATGTGAAAATGATACAACACACATAAATCAAAAAAAGTAAATACAGGGGTTGGGGATATAGCTCAGTGGTGCAGTGCCTGCCTCGCAAGCACAAGGTCCTGAGTTTGATTCCTGGTACCCTCCTCACAAAAAGTAATACAGCACCACATAGAGAAGGATTAAAAAACAAAACAAAACAAAACACATGATCCTATTGGTAGATGCAGAAAAGGCCTCTGACAAAATCCAACAGTCATACATGGTAAAACTCTGATGAAAATAGGTACAGAAGGATCTTAGCTCCAACTGATTAAAGTCATTTATGACAAACTCAGAGAACATCACATTAAGTGGGGAAAAACTGAAAATGCTCCCTCTAAAACCAGGAACAACACAAAGGTGTCCATTCTCACCACTCTTGCTCAATACACTACTTGAGAAGTGTAACTAAAGCTACCTACCAAGACAAGAAGTAAAACATATACAAATAGGAAAGGAAAATGTCAAACTATCTTATTTGTGGGTATGATCCTTTACATATAAGACCTAAAAAACTCCACCAGAAGACTCTTATAGCTAATAAACAAATTCAGTTAAGTGGCAGTATACAAAAGCAACACAAGAAAATCAAAAGCATTCCTACACACCAATAATCTACCAAGAATGAAATAAGAAAAACAATCCCATAAAGGGTAGATTCAAAAACATTAAATACCTATGAATCGACCTAACCAGGAGGTAAAAGACCTCCGTAAGGAAAATGGTAGTACTCTGAAGAGATAAAAAAACAACATCAGAAAATGGAAAGGTATTCCCCACTAGTGAACAGTCAGAATCAATATTATCATAATGGGTGGAGGGTTGTTTTTTGAGATAGAGTCTCACTATGCAATTTAGGCTGACCTTGAACTCACCATGTAGCCCAGGCTAGCCTCAAATTCTTGGTGATGCTTCTGCCTCAACCTATTGAGTGCTGGGAGTATAGACATGTACTACCATGTCCAGTTCAAAATGTAAAACTTCTTAAAGAAAACAGTTCAGTATTATCTACAAAAACAGAGATGTTTATTCACTGATACAAGCAAACAATATGTACTTCACACCTACTGTGTTTGAGTTACCATGTTAGGGCTAGCTATATGAAATATAAACTAAATTGACACAAATCCTACTTTCATGGAGACACATCTAGGTAGAAGAGCCACAATAAACAGATAAATCAATCCATAATTCCAAACTGTGATACATGCCTCAAAAGAAACAAATATACAATAGCAAATAACAGTACTCATTTTAGACAAACTGTTAAGAAACGTCTTGAAGGAGGTTACAATAAAAGTCAAGATCTGAATGAAATCATTATAGAAAAAGCTAGAGGACCAACATTTAAGGGAACCTAAGTAGCATAACCAAGAAATGTGCCTGTGGTTGTGCAATTAGATCCTAAAGTGGAAAAGAATGTATGTTGGACGAACTGAAAGATGGCCAGAAAACTAGGAAGTAGTTAAACAGTCACCATATAAAGATGAAATCTGCTTAGGCATCGACTCAGACTATCTAAATTCCCCTCCCAACCTTCAATTGAAATACTGATTTCCTAAGTCTCCGAACTGAGGAATCCAACGTTCCTTTTGAGATTTCACTCAAGATAATCTTTTTATGGAATCTGACAATGACTACATCCCCATCTCCCTAAACTAAACCTGCTCTTAGTATGCCATTCCTGTCTTGTGGTTTAAGAGTGTGGGGTTTGTAGTCAGACTGTGTTGGTTGGCATTCTAGTCCAGCCACTTACAAAATACACAACTCCCTGCAATTTAAAGTCTCCAAATCTGTTTCTCAGTGATAAAGTGAACTATAAATACTACAACCTACCTCAAAGAGCTGTTGTAAGAACTCACACATATGTTTTACAGGATCTGTAATACAGCAAATGTCCAAATGCTAGCAATAATCATATTCCCTTGTTTCAAGATTATTTTTATTTATTTAGTATTTATCTCTTCATTTACAGTGGTACTGAGGACCAAACGCAGAGCCTTGTGCATGATAGTCAAGCAATATACCACCAAACTACACCCTCCAGTCCTTTAAAATTTTTATTTTGAGACACAGTCTAAGGTTGCCCAGGTTGGCTTTTTTTTTTTTTCTTCCTGGTATTGGGCTTTGAACCCAGCGCATTCACACTGAGCTACATCCCCCACCAGCAGTTGTCTATTTTGGGACAGGATCTCACTAAGCAGTTAAATTCCTTAGCCTGGGCTCCAACTTGTTATCCTCCTCAGCCTCCTAAAAGTGCTGGGAACACAGGCCTGGGCAACCATGCCCTGCTCATAAGTCCCTACTGAGAATTAGTTCATTCACACCTGAAAGAACATTCTTGTCTCCTTGCTCTTAACCATTCCTGGCTATGACATTCTGAAAACTTCCTAAGTATATTTTATTCAACGCCAGACCTCGCTCCAGAGCGTCACAAACTTTCCACACTTCTGTGGCATTACATGCATTTTTCCTCCTGTCCTGAAGGCTCCCATCCTGCAGAGCAATTGCGAAACTGTTAGGATTCCCCCAGGCTGAATTGCCACAGCACCTGTCGCCCTCCACCAGCAGGGTACTCTTATCACTTTACAATATCACCTTGATAAGTAGTTGTCTTTCTACTCATTTGTACCTCTGGGGGAAAAGATGGCAGCTAAGGCTCCGAAGTTCTCAACACAGCTAAGGCTTGTCACTTATTTTCAGAGAAAGATAGTGCAGAAGGTCACACAGCTGATAACCAGAACTCAAACTCTAGTGATATCCCCGAGGCTGTAGTTTACATCTTGATAAATGGCAGAAGACTAAGCACATTAACTGCATGGGGAAAAAAAAATTCTACTCAAGTCACCTATATAAATCTGAACCCTAGCCGACAGGAAAATGGGGCGCGCAGAAAGGAGGCTCTGGGCTAAGTCCGGCAGGGGCTCAGCACGAGGCCAGAACAGATGGGGTGAAGAAAGCAGGCGGCTCAGGCCGCTCCAGGAGCGCGCGAGGATGCATTCAGGCAGGGGCGAGAAGAGACCACGTAGACACGAATTTTCCTTCGCAGAAGCCACTTCCGCTGAATTCCGGTGGCCAAAGTGGTACCTGGAGGCGACGGTAGTTACATCCCAACTCTGCGCTCCCCTAGCCTCCTCCGGCAGCCACAGCTTCAGAGCCCCGTTAACCACGCTCCTCCTCTCACTTCCGGTTGAAACGCAGCGTGACCGCGTAGCGTGCATCGCCAAAGGAAGAAATCGAGCTAACCGGCGGAGCGCCGTCTGCCCATGCGCACAAATATCACGCGCTCTCCGGTCCAAACACTTGCTCTCCCAAAACATTCACCGGGTGTGAGAAAACGCGCCTGCGCACTGCCCACCAATGGGGAGCGACCCTGCGTTTTCGGCTCGCCCTCAGGCTGGGGCGCCTGCATCCTGCCTACTCGCTCTCTTCAGCCCCACCCCTCCAACTCTGAGGGCGGAAATGACGACAGCCTCAAGGAGCACGGAGGCGGGATTCGTTTCGGCGCCTTTCTTTCTCCCGCGCAAGCGATTGGTGGGCACAGAGCGAAAGAGGCGGGACAAATTGCCGCGGGTTCAGTACCGCCACTGGAACCGGGAGATGCGGCGCAGGAACTGTCGCTGTTTGCTTATACCTGAGTCTCGTCTCGTACTGTGGTTCCTTTTGCGTCTTGGATCATGTTGTTACCCTCGGACGTGGCCCGGCTGGTATTGGGTAAGCTCGGATACGACGGGGAGGGTTACTGGGCCAGGCTAAGAAGGACTTTTGGGCCCAAAGATTTTGCCTAGGCGGAGGGGCTTCGGGGTTTGCCTCCTCGCTCACAAGTTGAGGCTGGCGGTGATTTTCGTCCTGCGGAGGCGCTGAGCAGTAGGTGGACGCCGCTGGCTTCAAGCTGCGTGGCGAAGGGAGGGCAGAGGAGAAGCTCGGGCTGCAACAACACCTGGGGCCTGGATTCGGGGGTACTCAGGCCTGCGCACTTTGAGACCCCTAAAAGAGTTGGCTGCGTGACCGAAGGGCTGCGTGTTCTTCAACTTTTTCCCTTGGCAGAACTAGGACCAAAATAGGACTTCTTCAGCGGACCAGCTTTGTAGAAAGACCTTCCTGACGCCCTTCTCATAACCTGGGCTCAAAACGACGAATTTGGGACGGCCGCTTTCTCCATACTCTGCAATACGTCGCCCAGTGCAGAGATGTGAAATGCCGGTTGTATATTTTTGAAAAGCAGTGAATTCCGATTCCTTTAACGAGTAAAAAATTTCAGACAAAATGCCTTCTAGTTTACACATTTTTTCAGTCCCAGTTAGTTTTTCCTCCATTTGAAGAAAGTTAGTTCGTTGGCCACTTGTGTGTCAGGGTGTATTATCTATATAGGAGATGGTTTTTGTTACTGTTTGTTCCCGAAAAAATAGAGAGGATTTTACGGCTGGAAATGAGAGCTACGTAAAGCTCAAAACTCTAGCCAATGATTTATAAACATCATGAGACATTTAAAAGTAAATGGTACACATCTGTGATGAAACGCCCGCGGTATCTTTCCACAACCATTAATACCATTCTTTTACTGTTCGAAAAAATTGGTTTCTTTTGTGACTTTAGAACATTCAACACTGCCCCGAAAAAAACTTTGTATTTGTGTAGCACTCTTGATACTCACATTTTTGCAAAAAGAAAAAAAAAAATTAGGGGGAAATGGTTCCACCAATCATTTTTGGAGAATTTAATGACTGAAGGTTGAACTAATTTTAACTTTGAATCTTTTACATTTTTGTATAATCACCCAAAATCTGTATCTCTGATAAAAAAACTGCATATGTTGTAACAGATTAGGTTTATGTGTAAACTAGTGAAAAGTAAACTTTCACAATATAACTGACATACCCTATTTTTTTTCTCTGTAAATTATTTGCTTAAGAATGTTGGCTTTTAACAGTTACATGACCCAGTTGAGTTTCAATAATGATAGTCTTAAAAATGATTTCTTCGTATCATCGCTATTGATATTTTGGAGTAACTGTTTATTAGGGCAGGTTGTCCTGTGCTCAAATTTTGTGAGATGTTTGACAGTATCCCTGACCTCTGTCCATTGGGTGCCGGGATATCCCATCCTAGCCCAGTTGTGAGGAGGAATATGTATTCAAATATTACCAGTATGGTAGTATTGTCCCCTAGAGGACAAAATCGTCCATAGTTAAAGAAAGCTTTATTACTTTGTAATTGGAATAATTTACACCAAATTGTATTTTTTTCTCCTTAAGCTATTCCTGACTTCCTACTTTTCTTTTAATGAATAAAAACTCCATCATCGTTTTGTTTTGTTTTGTTTTGTTTTTGGTTTTTTTATCCCGGAGATTTTTTGTATTCACAGTCTATTTTGACTGCCACAAATCTGGCAATGTGATGGCTGTTACTTCTATTTTGTAGTTTGGTCATAACTTTCCATATAGTTTAATTGCAGAGTATCTCATGCCACAGCATATGTTCTAAAAGTTGAAACAATTGTATGCTTACTGAATGTACAAGAAAGCAAACGCTGAGGCCTGGACATGTAGCTCTGTTACAGAACACACAGCTAATAGCTAACATTGTATACATAAGGTTTTGGATTCAGTTCCCAGCCCCACAAAAAAAAATTTTTTTAAAGCAAGTCACACTACGCTCACTGCTGTTGAATTTGTCCTTTAGTATTATATAATTTTAGTGTGTATATATATATATATATATATAGTGTATGTTTATCTTACATCAACAGTTTTATTATTTGCTAATTTTTCTCCTGTCATACCTCACCATGTTCAGCCCCTCTTTAACTGACCCTTTTCCTTTATAATTTTTTCAGCAAATCTTTGAGTGCCTAATAAGTTCCAAACACTTACAATTTCTACAGAAAAGTAAATCTTCTCTCAACATTCATTAATTAGGTCTTAAACCCTTACATATACACTAAAGCACTTTCCTAAACCACATGTCACATTGTCTGATGCCATACGTCACCCTTTCACAAGTCAGTTATCCATGAAACAATTTTACTTGTTTATACTACTTCACTTCCCTCTTGAATTCATCTGAATACTGCACTCTGACGACACTTAAAGAACTCTTTTGCTATTTAACTGTAGCAAACTGTTGATGGAATTTTTTAAAATATTGCATGAGCCAAAATACATCGAAGTACTGTTACTGCCTCTGGGCCACTATTTTGGTTTTTATCAGTATATCCTACAAGGTGCTGTATAGAATTCATCCTTCTTGCTTCTGCTTGATCCCATCTTCTTAACATTTGCCCTATGCTGCAGACATTCCAAACTACTTAGTTTCTCCAAATATTATTGTGTATTCTGCCTCTCCTTACCTCCCTGATACAGTGTATTTGTATTCAAGATTAAGATCAAACATGATCTCTGAAATGTCTTCCAGCAATTACACTTAGCAGTTTCTCTAATTTTTTGGTTTATAGTTGGGTTTTCTTTGAGGGGGGATGCTATTTTTAACGCAATTTGCCATTTCTAAATATTTAGTTCTGTGGCAGAAGTATTGCAGCCATCATCACCATTTACCTGTAGAACTTTTTCATTTTCCCCAAACTGAAACTTGCCTTTGTCTTTCTTAGTATTCTTAATCTAGTATTAATGTGCATGCTTCAAGAGTTCTGGGAGCCTTCAAAACTATCTGTAAAAATTTATGTGCAGATAGGCAAAGAAGAATCCAGAATTTTCTTCAGTTTCCTAAATAGGTTTGTTACTTTTCCAAATGAGTCAGCATTCATTAAGGAAAAGCAGAAATCAGTGTATTAAACATGGATTTAATGAGGGAATGGGTTACATTGGTGATAGATTTAAAAAAACAAAACAAAAACAAAATAAGACACCAAAACAGCTTACATGAGTCAATTTAGAGGTTAGTACAGCAAGAAGCCACAGCCCTAATCAGGAGCATAGAGAAAGATGAAGCAACTGTGTAGAAGATGGAGATAGATTTGTCTGATAAGTGAGCTGTAGTTACAAAAATTCTACCAAAACATTTAAGGCAATGGGAGCAGAAATCATGGAGTCTTCCTGCTGCCTACCAGTCTCCCTTCAGTACTTCCCATTTAGCAAATTTGGTCAGAAGCTAGCAGGTATGTGAGCATGGGAAACCTTACCTGTTTGAAGTGAGGCTTCCTGTCATACATTAGAGAGCAGGGGAAGAATGGAGAACAAATTTGAGAGTAAACAGGATGGAGACTGGCATACCCCCTTCCCGATAGTCAGAAGCCACTGGTTCTAGTCACCATTTATATCACTAAGACATAGATGTTTAATAAACAGATACAAAAGAGTAACTGGTCATAGCATTCCCTACTGAATAATACCTGTACTCGTTGCTGACCTTTACAACTTTTTGGGTTTTTTTTGTTTGTTTGTTTGTTTTGAGAGAGAGTCTCGCTTTGTTTGTTTGTTTGTTTTGAGAGAGAGTCTCGCTATACAGTTCAAACTGACCTTGAACTCATTTTGTAGCCCAGGCTGGTCTTGAACCTGCAGTGATCCTCCTGCTTCAGCCTCCCGAGTGCTGGGATTATAGGCATGCACCACCAACCTTTAGTGATCTTTACCCATTCTGTTTTTTCTTTTGTATCTCCAGCTGTTACTTGTATAGTTTGTGCCACATCCAAATTCAGCATCTTCTCCAAATAAGCTCTATGTATTTACTCCCATCAACATCATTGGGCTTCCCAGCCATCCTTCAGGACTCACCTCATCCTTGAAGCATTGCACAATTTCCCCTAAACCTGGTAGTAATTTCTCTAGCCCCTGTCTTCCCATAAAGTAAGTCTGTTCTATCTAAGTAAGATATTACCACTTTTGTTTGGTATGCAGTTATTTGTGTGTATATATATATGTAATATCTGTAACTTCTGGCTCCTTGTAGATCATAAGATTTATAGATTGATACCTTGTCTCTGTTATTTGGAGAAATAGTAATGTAAGGCACTGAAAATTAAGTTCTTAAAAAAATTAGGTTTTTCAAGGTTATTAAAACACCAGTATTCCTGAGGAATTAGTAGCATATGTAAGAGAGATGTTTTCACACAGGGGATTGTACTCTTTTGCTTTCTTCAGGCTTCCGCCCCCACCCCCTACTGTACTGGGAATTGAATCACTGAGATACTGAGGAGTACAATACCACTGAGCTACTTTCTCAGCCTATTTTTATTTTTGAGATAAGATAGTTCACTAAGTTGTCATGGCCCAACTCAGAATGCTGGTATTACAGGTATGCACTGCTCCATCTCTTTAGGCTCTTCTCTTTTTATCTTTCCTTCCTTACAAATACAAAGTATGGAGATGAAACTTTTGACATTCCAGTTCTTAAAATTTAGATAATGTTGGTGTAGCTGGGATTTTATCTATCACTGAGTAGAGAGTTGGTTACAATCAGGCACTTAGTAACGATCAACATTTTTATAGGCATGTGACTGGTTAGTCATGACGATGAACATGAATATTTTCAGCTATTTCCTACATGATTTTGGAACTTCTGGAGCAAAAATAAAGCAAAATACATCAAATCTAAACTAAAATTGGAACTTGAGGCTACAGAAAGTTAGATATATGTTTTAGAGAAGATAATGCATCTCAGATATTGTTTCATGATAAACTGAACACCTCTTACAGAATAATCCAACCTTTGTTTTTGAGACAGGATCTTGCTATGTAGCTTAGGCTGGCCTCGAACTTGTGGCAATCCACCTACCTTAGCCTCCTGAGTGCTAGGATTACGGGCATGTTCCACCATGGCTAATCCAGCCTTTTAACGAGTCTTTTCTCAAACGCGTGTTGTGCAAGTGTGTACTGTTTTCTTGATGTGTCACAAATTATGATTCTTTTCCCAACACATTAGCACAAATTATCACCATATTCTGTAAAAGACCAACTGCCATGTGTAGAAAATTGTTTCTGAAACTAATTTCACATTTGCAGTATGGTCTTTAGCAATGGTAATGATAAAGTAGTAATGTAAGAAATAAATATTTCTTCAGGCTCCTACATGCTTTTTCATGCCACAGAGCACATTATCTCTGGTTTTTGATTTGTTTCTCCTTGTAGCCTTACAGCATTAATTATCAAGAGGTTGGAAAGCTGGGAGTGGTGGCTCACACCTCTAATCTCAGTGCCTGCGAGGCTGAGGCAAGAGGATCATTGTTAATTTGAGACAGGCCTGAGCTACAAAGTGAGCTCAAGGCCAGCCTGAACTGCATAGTGAGACCCTGTCTCAAAAAGACAAAAAAAAAAAAAAAAAAAAAGGTTGGAGATCTGATTTCATCAACTACAAACAGAAAGTGGTGAGTGGATTCACAAGTCATAGGGCATTACCTAAAATGGAATGATGTTTTCCTTGCCCTTTTCTGTTTAAGGCCCTCAGGCCTCTTCTATAATGACTGTAGGCTGCCTTACTAGTTTTTAATGTTAATACCTGGCCACAGACTGTTCCAGTTGAAGAGTAAAACCTGTTAATTTTAAAGTTAGGCCTAGACCAGTGGTGGTGAACATATGGCATGTGCGCACAGCAGGCTGTTTGTATCGTTGAAAGTTCTGAAAGGTTTACCATCACTGCCTTAGACCTATTTCTTTAGTAGCTAACAAAAATGTATTTACTATTATACCAGCACTGAACTAAGTATATTACAAAGGCAAGTATAAGGGAATATTTATAAGTATTGAGTAGGTATTACTCAGTACCTATAAAAATATAGGCAAAAAGAGTGTGGTACATAGAAGATTCAAAAGTGGTTCTCCAAGGAAATGATAGTTAAAACTAACCTTGAAGAATGAGTTCAGGTTAACTAGCCTAAGATTTGCTGCACACTATAATGACCTTAAAATAAGATCATTCATGTTTGTGGGATTGAAATAGTTTGGAAGAGATAGAATGGAAAGACCTAAGGTTGAAAAGAAAATTGATACAAAGCAGGTGTAGCTTCATATGACATGTTCAGAATTTAGAATATTTTTTATTGAGATGTATAATTCACATAACAAAGTAAAATTCTGTGGAATTTTAGTATATTCGTGTTGTTATACAACCATCACCTGTAATTCTAAAGCATTTCCCTAACTCAGAAAAGAAACCCCTATGTTGTGTGTACTCCCCAGTGCTGCTCCTTTCCCCTAAAACCCACCCATACATTGTTAAACAGCTACTCCCAATTTAATTAATTTCCCCTTTCCCCATTCTCAGGCAACCACTTTCTCTATATAGCATGTGGATCCACGTTATACTGTATATGGATTTGCTGCTTCTGAACATTGCATGTAAATGAAATATAATGTGTGATTCCCCCTCCCTTTGGTCTGACTTCTTTCACTTAAGATGCTTACCAGATTGATCTGTGTTGTAGCAGGTGTTAGTACTTCTAGCATGATTTGGTAATATTGTGGTTTTTCCTTTTTGCTTTTTCTTTTACTCTCTGCCCACACCTTTGTTCTGAGAATCACATGATGGGCCTCCTACTTCTAGGCAAGTGCTGTACTGATGAGCTTGAGATAGAGTCTCACTAAGTTGCCCAGGCTGGCTTCAAACTTGGCAGTCCTCCTACCTCAGCCTCCTGAGAAGCTGAAATGTCAAGTGGGTGCCACCACACCTGGCGGTTTTACATTTTTCTAATGATTAATGTCATTGAACCTCTTTTTTCATGTGCTTAGCATGAAATTTCATAGCAATTTATATATCTTTGAAGAAAGGTCCATTCATATGTTTTGTCCATTTATTATTCTCCATCTTTATTGCTGTCTTAAAGAGTTCACTGTATAGTTCCGTTTCTAGTCCCTTATCAGATATATGATTTGCAGATATTTTATTCCATTTTATTAGTTGTCTTTTCACTTTTTACTTGGATAAAAGTTTTAAGTTTTCATGTTCCATTTCTTTTTTCTTTGGTTGCTTGTATTTTAACATTCACAAAGGGACCATAAACCCTGAGTTTCGCTGCCAGGTGGCTCTGATTTGATTCAGTCATTTCTGCTGGCTCAAACTAGTGACAATTGCATGACTGTCTCTTTGGGTGGCTTGTACTGCTTCTCAGGGTGGGTGTTTTTTTTTTGTTTGTTTGTTTGTTTTGTTTTGAGACCAGATTTCACTATGCAGTTCATGCTGACCTTGAACTCAGTTTGTAGCCCAGGCTGGCCTTGAACTTGGAGCAGTCCTCTTGCCTCAGCCTCCTGGGTGCTGGGATTACAGGCATGCACCACCTTGCCTGGCCTCTCTGGGTCTTTGATTATAATACACAAAAACGGATTGATTTAACAGATCAGATGTAGCATAGTACAGTCCCTTAAGGAAAACATTAAAATGGTTTAAAACATGTATTGCATCTAATTTGTGATATAGCAGTAATAAATGTATATTACATACACCAGTAATGGAGTATTTGTAAGATTTCCCTGTTAAAATTAGAAAATTAATTATTGATAAACTATAAATATAAATTTCTTGATTTAATGAAGTTTAAAAATTGGATTATTATAGTAATTTGTATTTGGGGAGTAATTATTCAAATTCAGATAACTAAGTAGATTTGGTCCACTTACAGACTTTTTAGTAATTTTATTAGAATAAAGACCAATAAAAGTGATTAGATCCATTTTCTACGACCTATGAGCTGCCTGATGGAATAGTCATGCATGTTCAAGCTGTCAGGAACATGTTAAGTGTTGTATCTAAGAAATCACTGCTCAACCAGGCTTGGTGGTGCACACCTGGCATGCCAACACTTGGAAGGCAGAGGCAGGAGAATTGCCCTGAGTTCAAAACCAACCTGCACTACGAAGTGAGAGCCTGCCCCCTCCAAAAAAAGAAAAATCATCACTCAATCCAGGGTCACAAAAATGTTATCTTTTTTCTAAGGGATTTGTTGTTTGAGTTTTTACATTTAGATCTTTGATCCATTTGAGTTAATTTTTGAATGTGGTCTAAAGTAATGATCTAACTTTGTCCTTTTCCACGTGGATATCCAGTTCAATCGTCCATTGCAAATGTACAGGAATACAGTTGATTTTTACATATTCCCCTTATATCCTGCAACCTCATTGAATTCACTTTTTTTTGTATGAATTCCTTAGGATTTTCTATTTAAGATATCATGTCATCTGCAAATATAGTTCGACTTTTTGTTTTCCAAACAGGATGCTTTTATTTCAGTTTCTTAATTGTCCTTGATAGAACTTCCAGTATAATTTTATTTTGAATACAGGTGGCAAGAGCAGCGGGCATGGTGGCGCACTCCTGTAATCCCAGCGCTTGGAGGCTAAGGCAGGAGGATCGTTGCAAGTTTGAGACCATCTGGGCTACAAAATGAGCTCAAGGCCAGCCTGAACTGCATAATGAGACCCTGTCTCAAAAAAGACAAAAAGAAAGGGCAGGTGGACAAGAGCAAGTCTAGTGTGGTGACACAGGCTAGTAATACCAGCTACTTGGGAAACTGGTGAAGGAGGATCTCTGATCTCCCCAACCTGCACAACTTAGTGAAACCCTATCTCAAAATAAAGTGAAAAGGGTTGAGGATGTAACTCGGCACTGCAAGGCCCTCGGTTAGGTTCCTGGTGCCACAGAATAAGCAAAGAAAAAAGAAAATGGCAAGAGCAGACATCCTTCTGTTATTTCTGCTTTTGTAGAGAAAGCTTTGAATCTTTACTTGAGTATATCAGAGATATTTTTATCAAGTTGGGAAAATCCCCTTGTAGTCCTACTGTTTTTATCATGAAAAGGTGTCATATTATACCGCATTATTTTTCTACCTATATTAAAGGAATAATGTGGGTTTTGTCCTTTATTAATGCAGAATATTACTTTAAAAGAATTTGTGAAGGATTGGTGTTAATTCTTCTGTTAGTGTTTTGTAGAAATCACCAATAGGTGATTTGATCTTGAGTGTTTTTTTTTCTTTAAAGAGAATAGAACAAAACAGAACAAACCAAAACAAAACAGAGTCAAACATAATATAGCATTTCAGAACAGAACACTGCAAGCAATACAGATTTTCAAAACATAACAACAGGAGATGAACAATGGTTACCGTAGTGTCTCTTGCTTTCTTCAAAATGGTTGTTCATACATTTACAGACAATAAACTCAAACAAAGTGAAGTAATATAAAACCAGATAAAACAAAAGAGCATTACAGACCTTCAAGTTGGATAACAAGAAACCAACAATGGCTACCATAATGTCCCATTTTTCAAAAGACCTGTTCCTGTCTTCTTACATATTGCAATCAAACAGTAGGAAAGGGACTTAAACCAATCAAATCAAAGAATAAAAGCACCATTGGTCTTCAGAACCTTTTCTCCATATTTATCAGGAATTTTGTATCTTACTGAGTCTTTCAGTTTCTTACACTAGGGAGATGATGCGGTGTTTACACATGTGTGTTTGGTTTATTTCACTTATGAGTATGGTCTCAAGTCTCATCCATTTACCTATAAAAGCCTCAGTGTGATCCTTCTTTATAGCTGAATAGTACTCCATTGTATAAAAGTACCACATCTTTTTTATCCATTCCTCGATTGATGGGCGTTTGGGTTGTTTCCAAGATTTGGCTATTACAAATTGTGCTGCTATAAACATGGGTGCACATATATCAATGTGGTAAGATGATTTCACTTCTGGGAATATGCCCAGAAGCAGAATAGCTGGGTCAAATGGGACTTCTAATCCTAGCTTTTTGAGAACCTCCAGACTGACCTCCACAGTGGTTGCACCAGTCTGCACTCCCACCAACAGTGGAGAAAGGTTCCTTTTTCCCCACAGCTTCTCCAACATTTATTGTTGGTGGTTTTCTTGATCCTGGCCATTCTTTCTGGAGTGAGGTGAAATCTCAGAGTTGTTTTAATTCGCATTTCTCTAATGACCAATGATACTGAACATTTTTTCATGTATTTATTTGTCATTCATATTTCTTCAGCTGAGAAGTATGTTTTCATCTTGGATGCCCGTTTTTGGATTGGGTCTTTGAATTTTGAGGGCCTGATATTTTTTAATTCTTTATATGTTCTAGATAGAAGACCTTTGTCTGAAGGGCAGTTGACTAAAATTTTTTCCCAACTTGTGGGTTTTCTTTTCACTCTGTTGGAGATTTCTTTTGACATGCAAAAACTTTTTAACAAGACAAGATCCCAGTTGTTGATTCTGGGAAGTGTTTCCCATGCAGTTTGACTTTTGTTCATGAATTCTCCACCTACCCCTATGTTTTCAAGGTTTTTACCTACTTTGTTTTCCAGCAGATTTATTGTTTCTGTTTTAATGTTTAGATCTTTGATCCATTTTGTCTTTAGTTTAGTGTATGGTGATAGGCTTGGGTCTAATTTTAGTTTTTGACATATGGAAAGCCAGTTTTCCCAGCACCCTTTATTAAAGAGGCTATCTTTCTTCCAGTGAACATGTTTGGCCCCTTTGTCAAAGATAAGGTGGCTGAGTGTGTTTGTACTTGGGGTTGTATCTTCTAATCTATTCCATTGATCCTCAGGTCTGTTTTGATTCCAGTAGCATGCTGATTTGATTACAGTAGCTTTGTAGTATAATTTCAAGGCTGGGAGTGTGATGCCTCCTGTCCTGCCCTTGCTGCCCAGAAGTGCCTTTGCTATTCTAGGTCTTTTGTGGTTCCAGATGAATTTTAAGAATGATTTCTCTAGATCTGTGAGGTATGCTAATGGTATTTGGATGGGAATTGCATTAAATCTGTGTAATAATTTGGGGAGAATGGCCATTTTCACAATGTTTGTTCTTCCTATCCACGAGCATGGAATGTCTTTCCATTTTCTGAGATCCTCTTCGATTTCTTTTTTCAGAGTACTGTAATTTTCATTGAATTCTTGAGTGTTTCTTTATGAGCCGTTTTTTAAATATTTATATACTTATTTTTTAATGCAGTACTGGAGTTTGAACCCACGCTGAGTTACATTCCCCAACCCTTTCCATGTTTTTTTTCTTTTTGGTACCAGGGATCAAACTCATGACCTCACGCTTGCCAGGAAGATGCTTATGCCACTGAGCTAAATCCCTGGCCCCAACCCTTTTCATTTTTTATTTGACACAGGGTCTTAGTAAGTTGCTCACTTGTGCAGACTGCTTGAACCTGTGAAATAATCCTTCCTTCTCAGCCTCCCAGAGCGCTAGATTCTAGGCATTTCCCACTGTGCTTGGCTGATTTTCGTAATTTAAGCTATGGCTTGGTTGTTCTACCTATTGTTTTTGTTTTGTTTTTCATCTTTTCAGAGAACCAACTTTTGGTTTCATGGGTTTCTCTTATTTCCTTTTTATTTCTACTCTAATATTTTTTTTCCTTCTGTTTGCTATGAGTTTAGTTTGTTCTTTTACTGGTTCTTTAAAGTACAAGATTTAAATTATTGATTTAAGATTTTTCATGTTTTTCATACAGGTGTTTACAGCTGTGAATACTCTACCATACGCTATTTAACTGTATCTCAAATGTTGGCATGTCATGTTTTTTGTTTTATCTCAGAATACTTTCTAAGTTGTTGTTTGACCCTGTTCTTATTTAGAAGCATGGTGTTTATTTTCCACATATTTGTGAAATTTCTACATTTTCTTATGTTACTGACTGCTAATTTCATTCCATTGTGGTCAAAGAGTATAATCTGTACTTCAGCCATTTTTAAACATAAGGAGACTTGTTTTATATCCTAATACGTGGTCTATACTGGATATTCCATCTACACTTAAGTAAAATGTAAATTCTCAGTGTTGAGTGTTCTACCTATGTGAGGCCTGGTTAGTTTACAGTATTGTTCAGATCTTCTGTGTAATTGTGCTAGTTGTTATTAAAAGCACAGTCATGGAGTCTCCATCTTATAGAATTGTCCGATTCTTTACTTCTGTCAGTGTTTGCTTTATGTTTTTGGAGGCTCAGTTGTTGGGTGCGTCTGTGTCGTAATTTTTTTGATGGATTGATCCTTTTATAATTGTCTTTGTCTATGGTAACAATATTTGTCTTATTGTCTGCCTTATCTAATATTAATATAATCTCTCCAGTTGCTGGTTCTCATTTGGTAACTTTTGCTCCTATATAGCACCCTTCTGTTCCTCATGCTTTTTGAAGTAAAAGTCATAAATTCTATCTATGAGCCAGGCATGGTGGCTCACTCCTGTAATCCCAGCACTCGGGAGGCTGAGACAGGCGGATCATTGTGAGTTCGAGACCAGCCTGGGCTACAAAGTGAGCTCAAGGCCAGCCTCAATGGCATAGTGAGACCCTGTCTCAAAAACACCAGGGCTGGGGATCTAGCTCAGCGGCCTAAGTGCCTGCCTGGCAAGCACAAGGTCGTGAGTTCGATCCCCGGTGCCGCAAAAAGAATAACTAAATAAATTTTATCTATGCATTTGTCTTTTTAAGCAAAGAAGAAAAAAGTTACATACAAAATGTCTCTCCCTCTCCCCCCATACATATGCATTTTTTGGAAACGGGGTCTTACTATGTAGTTCAGGCTAACTTTGAGCTTGTGATCCTCCTACCTCAGCCTTCCAAGTGCTGGTATTACTGAAATGAGTCACTACCCCGGGCTCATTTTGTATTTACCTTTGTAGTTATCTTTACCAGTGTTATTTTTATGTAGATTCAAATTACTCTCCAGTGTCTTTCACTTTAGCTGGAAGGACTTTCCTTTTAGTGTTTCTTATAGTGCAAGTCTGCTAGCAGCAAATTTTGGTTTTGTTTTTATCTGCAAATATATTTCTTTTCTGATTTTGGATGAAGATCTTTGCTAGACACAGGCTTGTTGGCGTTTTTCTGTCATGTCTTTAAATACCATTTCACTATGTTTGGACTCTGTAGTTTAAAGCCAGTTTTTAATCTTATTGAGGTTTGCTTGTATGTGTTAAGTCATTTCTCTCGGTGCTTTCATGATTCTTTGTCATTTTACAGTTTGATTACATATCTAGGTATAACTCTCTCAAGTATATATACTAACTGCTTGGAGTTCATTGAACTTTCATGATGTGGAGATTGTTTTTCCTTAAATTTGAGGAATTTGGAGGATATTTCTTCAAGTAACTTTCCTGACCCTTTCTGTCATTTGTCTCATTCTGAAATAATCATGTTTGTTGTTACCACACTTGATGGTGACTTACAAGTCTGAGACTATATATTTTTCATCATTCTTTTTGTTTCCTCAGACCAAATAATTGCAATTATGTTTAAGCGTGTTGATTCTAAAATCTCCTGTTGAACTTCTTTTAGTGAATGTTGTATTTCAGACGTTATACCTTTCAAGTCCAGAATTTTTTTTTTTTAACATGGAATGCTTCATGAATTTGCATGTCATCCTTGTGCAGGGGCCATGCTCATCTCTGTAACGTTCCAGTTTTAGTATTTGTGCTACCAAAGCGAGCACTCACGTCTAGAATTTTGATTGTTATTGGTATTTACTGTTTGATCAGACAATATCCTCAAATTTCTAATTATGATTTCATTTAGTTCTCTGAATTTATTGGAAAATAGTTCATTTAAAGTCTTAAATTCAATGCCTGAGCTTCCTTCAGAACTGTTTCTACCAACTGCCCCTCCTACACCCTTAGAGGAGTCATACTTGTTTCTGTGTATGTGTATGATTGGACATTTTAAATAATACAATGTAACAGTTTTTGTAATCTAGTTCTCCTTTCCCCATGTTTGTTGTTTTAACTGTTGCTTATTAGTGAATTTGCTGAACTACAGATTCCATATTCTTTTTTTTTTCCTTTTTAAAAATTTATTAGTACATGTTTGCAGTACACACATTTTACAGTTATCTTAGGGAGTTGGTCCATTCACATAATACAATTCTCTCCCTTCTATAATTCCCTCCCTTTCCTGCCATCCTTCTGTAATTGCCCTTTCCCCCTTTTCTTTCTTATTATTACTAATTTTAATTCATATTTATGGCATATGATGTTCACATTCATTGAGGTTGTTAGAATCCTGTATGTGGCATATCTTCACTCTATGTATTACCCCCTCACCCCTCACCCTTGGCCCCTGGACCCCTTCCCATTTGCAGGAGACCAATCCCCTTGTCTCCTTCTGTCCTCCCTGTATTTTTCTCTTAGTTTGTACTTTGCCTTCTCAGATGAGAGATGCCAATCAAAAAATAGATGTTGCTGTGACTGTGGTGAAAAAGGAACCCCCTCCTACATTGTTGATGGG
The DNA here is from genome assembly GCA_004365215.1 of Cuniculus paca. Taxonomy (NCBI): domain Eukaryota; kingdom Metazoa; phylum Chordata; class Mammalia; order Rodentia; family Cuniculidae; genus Cuniculus; species Cuniculus paca. Next base: position 47,626 of record RJWT010000908.1, read on the forward strand.
AATGTGAACTAGTATAAGCATTGTGGAAATCAGCATGGAGATTTCTTAAAGAACTAAAGTTAGAAATTCTGTATGACCTAGCTATCTCCCTTCTAAGTATCTTCCCCAAAGAGCTTAAAACATCAACTATAGCATTACATGCGTACCAATGTTTATAGCAGCGCAATTCATAATAGCTAAATCCCAGAAGCAGCATGTGTACACATCCCACAAATGATTGGATAAAGAAAATGTGCTGTCCATATACAGGAATACTACTCAACTAAGGAAGATGAATTTGAGATGTTTGTAGGAAAATGGATGATGCACCTAGAAAAATACAATGAGTGAAATAAGTCAGACACACAGCGCAAATACTTTAAACTCTGTGTTCTATAAAGAGGTTTTTGTTTTGTTTGTTTTTTGAGATAGGGTCTTGCTATGCAGTTGATGCTGGCCTTCAACTTATTATGTAGCCCAGACCAGCCTCGGACTCGGAGCAGTCCTCCTGCATCAGCCTCCTCATTGCTGGATTGCAGGCATCATGCCTGGTTTAAGAGTTGATATTCAAATCCATTTTATTTCAAGGAGAAAAAGAAGAAAAAAAAGTTGATATTCAGTGATTGGACATTGGTTTCCTTAAATGCTGGGGGCCAATAAGTTTTTACGCTGCTTACCAATGGGGTTTATGTGTGCTTTGGGGTGTGCTTTAATATACAGCCAAGCAGGCAACAACTCTCTTGACCTTTACTGCTTAAATTAAACTTTAGAGTCTTGTTGGAATTGATAATGCTTTGATTCCCAAAGGGTAAAATTAAAAATTATTTGTCATTTCTTGGTCTTTCTATAAGCATTGCTGTAAAATAATTACACTTTATCAAACACTTCACTTTTACGCCATTAGCTAGTATTATTTCCTGTGAAGCAGCCACCTATTCTATGAATTTTACTTTGTTATGCAATGCAACCTACTGTTTTCTGGACAAGCACATTCTACTTGGGGCTCCATTTCTACTTCTGGTATTTGCTCTAGCATTTTCAATAGCAGTTTTGACAAAAATGCAAAATTTACTGAATGTCCTTAAATTTTATTTTTCATTTAGGTTACTTACAACAAGAAAACCTCACTTCTACCTGCCAGACCTTTATATTGGAAAGTTCAGATTTAAAAGAGTATGCAGAACACTGTACAGATGAAGGTTTTATCCCGGCCTGCTTACTGGTGAGTTACTTGCTGATTAAAGGAAAAATTTCATCATTGACCATACAAGGGACTAAACACTGTCTTTAAAATCAGCTCATCAAAGCCAAATATGGTGTGTGTACCTATAGCCCCAGCTACTTGGGAGACTGAAGTGGGAGGATCACTTGAACCTAGGATTTTTTTGTTTTTTTGGTTTTTTTTTTTTGGTACCAGGGATCGCACTCACAACCTTGTGCTTGTCAGGCAGGCAAGTATACCACTGAGCTAAATCCCTGTCCCTGAACCTAGGAATTTGAAAACAGTCTGAGCAACAAAGTAATGCCCCATCTCAATAAAAGAATTTTTAAAAGTTAGCTCATCAGCAAAGTCAAAATTGGCAGAAATTTGGTGGTTTATATTTATCTATGACTGATAATACCCCAAAAAAGGCCATCTGTTCTTTTACATGTTTGTGTCAAACCTATTAGTAAATTACAGCTTTGCCTCTTAGAGAATTAATTTTTCAGTTTTTGTTTTTTCCCAGTAATACTAGGAATTGAACCTAGGTCCTTAACACTTAACTATATCCCTGACCCTTTTAATTTTTTATTTTTGAGACAGTCTCTATACCCATGCTGGGCTCAAACTTGCAATCCTCCCGTCTCAGCCTCCCAGCGTAACAGTTTTAAATGAAACCTTCATCCTGATTAGTTTCACTAATTTTTTTTTTAATAGAAGTAGAGGTTTGTTTGGCTTATGTTGTCACCTCTTTTGTAAATATCTCCTGACCAACAGAGCATCATTTGATATATAGTAGATACATTTTAGGATTATGTTATTTCATATGGCATTTGTCATTCCATCTTAAACATGGCTCCTTAGAGATGTTTTAACCATAACAGAAATGATTTTCTAAGTAGGAAACCTAAAATAATTTTTTAAAAACTACAGTTGATCAAGGTTGTATCATATAGTACATACAAAATTCATTGTATTTCTGCATACCTACAGTGAAGAATTAGGATTTAAATTTTTTAATGCCCATTTATAATAGCAACAAACAACCTAATATTTAGTCTAACAAAATACTTGGGATCCCTGTGTTCAAACCTGCATGAAAGAAATCCAAGGTATAAATTAAAGGAAAATGATTTTTGTGTTTATGTGATGAAAGATTCAGTGTTTTGTTAGTCAGCTCTCCCCAATTTATTGCAGATTTATCACATTTAAAAATCTCCATAAACAATGGACCGAGGATTTAGCCCAGCGGTTCAAGCACTTGCCTGGTAAGCGCAAGGTCATGAGTTTCGATCCCCGGTACCAAAAAAAAAAAAAACTCTATAAACAATTTTGCAGATAGGAATATGGAGAACTGTAAATTTTGTAAGGAAAGAGATCTAAAAGAGCCTAAACAGTTCTAAAAAAGAACAAGTTGGAAGACTAACATTTCAAGAGCTTCAAGGTCAAGCTTAATGAATAACACAGTTCACAGGGGACTAAAGAGACATGATGTCTAAATGCAAACTTTATCCTAGATTGGATTTTGGAACAGGAAAAAGTACATCAGTGAAAAAATTGGCAAAATTTGAATAAAGTTTATAGTATGGTTAACGTTATTTCTCAGGTAAAAATGCAGTGGTTTCAAAGATGTTAACATTCCACGATGGAGAGTGAAGGCCACTGTAGGAACTCTGAGCTACCTGTGGAATTTTTCACTGACTCTTAAATTACTTAAAAACAAAAAACTTAAAAATTTTGTAAATTAAGTAAGGTAGGTACTTATGTCCCTTTTCTTAAACAAGGAAATCAAAGCTCAGAAAGATTTAATTATGTGCATAAAGTTCTTACAAGTAAATAGTACTAGGTTTCTTTGCAGTACTTTTTGCATTACTTTTGATTACTAAAGGTACTACTTGCTGGGATCTCAGAATAATAAAAGGAAGAAAAAAAGCAAACTGCAAAAAAGAGGATAGAAGTATTCCAAGAATATGGTGGTTGATTCATGCTTCTGTCATTCTGTTGGTCTTATGTCATTCCCTTTGGTTAGGCCAGAGGGAATTGATGGCTATCATCTATGAGGTGGTAGAAATTTCATGTCCACATCTGAAACTATACAACAGTTGACAAGATTAAGAGTTTCTCTGTAGAAAATAACTAAATCTTCAATCAGTCACTTGGCTGTTAACCACTTAAAAGTTAACCTTGAATGTCACTCAGGCAGCACATTTGTTTACTTATTGACTATCCCGAGCATCACTGGGGCAGGTGTCATTTCAACCTGTCGATTCTCATGTTGAATAAATTTGATAAAATTGTCATTTTTATATTTCCTGTTATAAAAAATGCAATTTTTGGTCATCCTGTATTTAAGTTAATTGGACTGTTAAGTGGTTAATAATTACTTATTACTAATTATTAAGACTAGAACAAGGCATAAATACCGAGATAATATTAAGGCAAATCCCATACTTTCTCAGACTTTAATCAAGAAGGAAGAACCAATTAGAAACCTGCTCTATTGAAGGTTCAGGAAGAGAAAGGAAACTATAGTAATTTCCTAATATGTGTCAGACATGTCCCAATCTTTATAACAAAAGTTTCTATGAATTAAACATTATTTGTCAATTTTTATATATGAAAGTAATTCTTACAAATTTAGTCTTATAAGTCAAATTCACAAGTAATTGTTGAATTTGAAATTAGAACTGAAAGCTGCAAAATCCTTGCTCTTCTGTATTGTATGATTTTTTTTTTTTTTTGGCACCAGGAATCAAATTCACGACCTCACACTTGCCAGGCAGGCACTTATGCCACAGAGCTAAATCCCCGGCCCTTGTCTTTTTGAAACAGGGTCTTGCTGTGCCATTTAGGCTGGCCTTGAGCTCACTTTGTAGCCCAGGCTGGTCTCAAACTCACAATGATCCGCCTATCTCAGCCTCCTGAGTGCTAGGATTACAGGCATGCACTACCAGGCCCGGCTTATTATATGATTTTTACCTTGGGGTTATAAATGCCTGCCCTTGAGTCATAGTATAGTGGAAATAGAAGAGACAAAAATAGATAGCTTGATAAAATGATAGAAATGAAAACAGCAATGTACTGATTCATAGGAAGGATATCTCTTGCGTGCTCAATTTTTTACTTTGTTCTTTGACAGGTTCGCATGGCTTTCAGGAAAGCAAGAGCAGATTAGGACTGTGTCCTTATTTTTAAGTAGCCATGTAACTGAATCTGTACCACCCAGCTGAAAAACTGCTTTTCTGCCTATGGACTGTCTTAGCCAAGAAAATACATGACCATAATGTCCTATTCAAACAGGCAAGGCTCTTTACCCTTGGAAGATGTGATGTGACACGTAACTTGAGTGACTTCATTTTTGAGGACCTTGTTTACCCTTTCCTCATCAACTGTTCTCAATCTAGATCTTTTATTAGTTTTTGAATGGTGGAATGTGTCATGGTGGGAAATTAATTGGTAGTGTTATATGATTTTAATAATACTTGATCTTTTCCTTTTCAGTCCTTATTTGGAAAAAACTTGACAACAATTTTGAATGAATATGTAGCTATGAAAGCAAAAGGTAAAAACTCAAGTTCAGGGATTTTTTTTGTTTTGTCTCAGTTTTATATAACATTTGTCTATTAGTGTATTTTAGAAAGTTTCTAATTAAAACATATCTCAAAGCCTTGAAAAAGCTTTTCAGTTATGATGACTTAAATTTTACTAAGAAACATTAACTCATTTGTGTTTATCTTGAGTAATATAAAAATTGTAAAAATAGGAATATTAACAAATATAAAAAAAATGACATAAAACTCTTTAACTCCAGGTTACCTAAACTGATGAGTGGGCATTTCTATGTGTTAGAAAGTTTAAAATCATTTTAATTTTAACCTGTGTATGTAAGTGAACACAAGAGCCAGTCAAAATCCTGGCTCTTACCATATTTCCCCAAAAATCAGACCAGGTCTTATTTTTTTTTTAATGTACAAAAACCTACATTTATTCTAATACAATCGTGTCATCTTCTGGAACATCATCGTAACTCTCCAAATCCCAGATTCCAGCCTGAATTTCCTGTAGAACCATTGGCTCCAGTCTCCCATGTGCAGTGTGAACACGTAAACAAACACTATTTGCCTGTGTAGCCTGCTCATAGTACATGGGCAGCACAGTTATCAGAGATTTTATCCCATGAATTCTTCACCCAAGTTACAAGTTTTGCAGGTTAGCCTTCACTAACTTTTCATTAAGTCAAGTGTTAATTGAAGACTTCTGAGACAGGAGTGGCAACAAAAATGATGACAGTTAACAATGATACTCCACACAAAAGCGGCAGAAAACTGCAGACACCAAAATTCAGAAAATGTTTATTTCCTGAGTGTATTAAATGCATCCATTACAACACACTACCTATTGAATTATGAAGATTCATATTAGACACAGTCACGTCCATTCGTTATCAAGTGTGCATGTTTTTCATACATTGTGTCTGTATTCTTGATTGGCCACTTGGCAGTAAGTCTGGAGTTCATCTGTTTACATAGGCATTTACCTCTAGTCCAAAAGCACCTGCTTAGGAATTTACAAATAATTATAATTTATATTCCTTTTTAAGTATTAATGATGTTATTCATTTATATTTAATTATCTATTAATACTATTTTGCAATTCAGTACATCTGTCCTATATGTTAAATCTGTCCATCCAGGTATCAGTCTTAACTGAGAGTTATTTTGGAGGTATAGCTTTGCTTTCCTTTTTTTTTTTTTTTTTTTTTTTTTGGCGGCACTGGTGATTGGACTCACAACCTCACACTTGCCAGGCAGGCGCTTAGGCCACTGAGCTAAATCCCCAGCCCTTGTCTTTTTGAGACAGGGTCTCACTATGCCATTCAGGCTGGCCTTGAGCTCATTTTGTAGCCCAGGCTGGTCTCGAACTCACAACGATCTGCCTGTCTCAGCCTCTGGAGCGGTGGGATTACAGGCTTGAGCCACCACGCCTGGCGAGGTATAGCTTATATTATAAAAAATTCTGAAAAATCATGCTAGTGCTTATTTTCCAGTTAGAGTTTATTTTTAAGGAAATATGACAGTTACTAGAACAGAAAATAATACTTTCCAAAATCAACAGTGATTAGAGGACAGATTCTGATGGTTTATTCTCTAATACTGTTTCTGTAGCTTACAGCATTCATAAATTAGTGTTAAAGAATCAGGACAACTGCTGGGTGTGGTGGCTCATGCCTGTAATCCCAGCACTTGGGAGGCTGAGGCAGGAGGATCCCTGAGAGTTTGAGGCCAGGTTGGGCTACAAAATGAGTTCAAGGCCAGCCTGAACTACAGAGCAAGACCCTTTCTCAAAAAGACCAAAAAAAAGAATCAGCATAAAGTAATAACACAAAAGAAATAGCTTAACATTTATTAAATACTGTTTATAAGCATACTGCTAGATACTTTCATATGTTTTATCTCATTTAGTACATATGTTACCCCAGTGAAAGGTATTGTTTAAACCTATTTTAAGATGCAAGGTAATCAACTCAATTTCAACATTTATAAAGACTTTCTGTAATCTTGGTAATTATTTGTTATAAAACATTTTAATTCACCTTCAAATATCACATGATATAAGAACAAAGATGAAAAAATAGTTGTCTTATTAATCTAAAAAAGATATGAAATTATGGGCCTTACAAAAAAAACTGCTGAACTTACATGTGTGTCTATTTCCACTCATGTTGTGTCTAGTACACATTGGCTGAAAAAAACAGAAGTAAGCACCTCTACTGGCCATGTTTTAAACAGGCATTTCAGTTCCCAAAATGATGTTCCGCAGTAGAGACAGGTTTTCTTTCACTGTGATTTTTTTTTTTTTTTTGGTGCGTGTGTCTTTGTTCAAATTGAATGATGAGTTTTCTCCAACTGAGTTTATTTCCTCTTATAATTTAGAGACATCAAATGATGTTCCAGCAATAATGTCATCTCTGTGGAAGAAGTTAGACCATACACTGTCTCAGATCAGGTACTAATTAAGATTTCCATAATGGTTTTGGAATGAAAATATACTTTAAATCATTTTATTATGTACATAATACACTTATATAGCATCTAATTTTGAAACCATTCTAGAGATTTTTGGTGTTTCATTGTCTTTGGTTGAAATAATTTGAGAAAAATTGCATCTTTTTTTTTTTTCAGTAGTGGTTCAAGGGACTGAACCCTGTCTTAGTTACTTTCTGGTAGCTGGAACACAATATCTGACACCTACAACTTAAAGGAGTAGAGGTTTATTTGACTCAAAGTTTGTAAAGGTTTTAGTCTATAGTCAGCTGGCACCAAGGCAAGGCAGCATAGCAGAGGAGAAACAGCTCACGGCATAGCCTGCAGGAAACAGAAATCAAGGAAGGATGGAAAGAGACCTTTCCAGGCCATGCCCCCAGTGACCCACCTCTTTCCATCAAGTTTCACCTCCCAACATCACATTTAGCTATTAAGCTCATCCATGGACTAATCCACTGGTGAGTATCATGCCCCATGGTCCAATCACCTCCCAAAAACCTCACCTGTGAGTTCATGAAGCTTTGGGTGGATATCTGGATAAAAACCGTAATAAACTGAAAACTTAGCCCATTTTTATTTTGAGGCAGAGTTGCTCATAAATTGTCAAGTTGGGCTCACTATCTTGCCTCACCTCTTAGGAGTGGTGACATTACTAGCATGCACCCCCAGCCGAAATAAACTACATTTTAACAAAATATTTACAGAGGAAGAAATTGAGGTATATAGAAGCTTAATGACATTCCCAAGGTTTTTGTAGCAACTTAAAGGCACATCTTG